>JAVCKS010004065.1:18874-36215 GCA_032273685.1 Pteraster tesselatus | reverse complement strand
CCATTCACCTCCCTCCCATTCACCTCCCTCCCATTCACCTCCCTCCCATTCACCTCCCTCCCATTCACCTCCCTCCCCTCACATACACCTTCCTCTCCTCTTCCCACACACCTCCCTCCCCTCTTCCCACACACCTCCCTCCCCTCTTCCCACCTCCCTTCTTCCCACCTCCCTTCCTCCCACCTCCCTTCCTCCCACCTCTCCCCCTTCCTCCCACCTCTCCTCCCCTCCTCTCACCTCTCCTCTCTTCTCCCCTTCTCCCACATTCCGCCCCTTCTCCCACCTCCTTCCCCCTCCCACCTTACTCCCTACCCACCTCCCTCCCCTCTTCTCCTTTCAACCTTGTGAAATATTATAGTCTGTTCGTGATGTACAAATGCGAACAATATATTTGAAGAAAGTATACGGTTCAGACTGACAATTTTGTAATGGTTACAAAATCATATTACTAAAGTCTTTTAAATCTACTTGCAGTAAAGACTAAATGAATGAATTTCAAAAGGTGGCACACTTCTCAGACAATTTTACAAAATTTAGCTATAAAACTTAGGAAAAATTAGTATTTTATGGATCCTTTTGTTACCGAATTACAGTTAAACTCGTAACGAGTGACCTATAAAATGAGTAGAAAATTGGCAAAAATAGCAAATTTTAAACAATGTAAGACAGTGGACATGTTTTGGATACAGTGTATGAGGGAAATTTGAAACCATTAGGGTGACCCAGGCTGATGCTTAAGATAAAATGCACAGATTATAAAGACGATGTGAGCAATCCAGAATAGAAATTTACACTGCCCAGTCTTAAATGAATACGTATGTTTTGTGATTAACGGGTATTGTAGAAACTCAACTGTCATTGTGATAGATGTAAATATTCCTTATAGTATAAAGTAGATATGCATGTATGTAGGTAGTCAAATATTTTTAAATTGTTTATATATTTAAAAACAAGGTGTATTTTTATAGTATTATTTTTCCATCACGTTTCTTGCGCATGTTGATGCAATTAAGTGGTCACTGAATTAATTATTTTGTGCCCAATTTGAGCGATTGTGCTCGAATATCACGATTTTTGTTTTTAAGAAATTGATTAAAGAAATGCAATACCGGGTACCGGTAGTTGTTTTTGTAACCTGCTCTAAATATTTATCTTGTCAACTAAGAAAATCCCTAATATAGATATTGTTAAAATTAAAGGAAGTTAATTAAAGGAAGTTAGCACAGATGGTTTAAGAATATCTTTCTCCAAAATGTCAGTTAAAATCAAGTTATTCTAACGTGATTGTTAAAACATTTTCACTTGGTTTGTTTAATGGACATCTTATTACTAACAGATGAAACAGGTATATGGGAAACAAATATATTGCTGGGTTATGGCCAGGTATATATATTGGGCCACTGCTCAATTCGTACTGTCTCCTATCCAGACACTCGTTAGTTTGTGGTGCCTTCTCTTGTGATTGTTTTGGTGACAGATTATAACTTGTTTGGACTAGTATCAAGCTGATGAACGTGTTTTCATTTCATCAAAATAAAACTTACACAGGCAAACCTTTACATTGCTTGGTTCAAACTTTAAGGTTCGGCTGTAATTCAAACCTCTATTTTTTATCAATTATAAACTTCTGCCTCCCCGATAATCATTTGTAACTTGATAGAAAAGGAAAGGGCAATTGAATTTGGACATTGAGTCAATAGTTTAATAGAATGTTCAACTCAATTTATGGGTTCAGTGAACAGTGCCTTTAACTCCCATTGCGGGAAAAAATCTACTGAGGTAGACCTACAACAAAATAAGTTTACTGGAAAAAGTTAGAAGGGTTTTTGAATGCTTTATTATGGTTTTCTATAATTTAAATATGTGGCTGTTTGATTAAATGCATTTTGGGAATCTCTTTGAGAAAAAGAGAAAACATTTTTCGTAATCAGCTTTAAAAACATGGTTAAAGTGGGAAGGTGTGACAAGATTGTAGGAGTTAAAACAAAATAACGTCATTGGAACTATTTCTGCTAAATTAAAAATCTGTGTTTTTCTCTTTTCCTCACATATGTTTAACATGGAATAAATATTTACTTTTGAAACGTTTGCCAATGTTTTGATGATTTTCCATGTGTAAACTAAATTTTATTTAGGTAAGTTGAAGAAATGCTTATTTCTAATTGTGAAATTATCCATTATGCTTTTTTAATAATTTTATCTGGTGGCATAAATACAGATTTTCCCTAAATTAACTTAGTATCGCTAGCACAATTTGGCATTTTTATAAAAGGGGAAAATTATTATAGACCTACATCGAAGTAAAAAGCTTAAATTGTAATAAAAGGGCACAGTATCTTCGATTTTAACCTCAGGTTATCGGACTTCCCAGGGTGGTATTTCTGTTTGGCTATCAATTTTCCCCCGCAGTCTAAAATTGTGGCAGGTTACCCCTAGTTTGAACCAGCAGAAACTGAACACACATCTAAAAGGTACAGTATCGTTCGATCAATTTGAAGCAAACTCACCATGAAAGCCTCAGAAAAAGTATAACCAACACAGATATTTCCTTCGCAGTAATATATGCCACTTATCTTAAAATATTAACAGCATATTGACAGCGTAGGCCCTATATCGTCAATAATTTATTTCTTATTCACACAAAAAGTCATTTATTATATACTCACGAATCTCCTATTCAGGTTACAAAACAAGTAAATGGATACATTTAAAAAGATGGCACGCTTCCCAACGAAAATTTAACTGAATTTATACTCCGAATATAACTGAATTTATACAACTTTATGCTCTATTCTTTCTGTCACGAATGAAGCATTTTTAACCTCGTATCTCTGCTTATAATTCAATTGACTACAATTAGATTAAGGACTGTGAAATGTCCATGTTAAACTCCGACCCATCACAAACAAATTGCTTCAAAACTCTTTCAGCTTTGCTCTAAACTACATGTACCAGTATTACAATGTACTGAACAATTTGTGCAGAAAGATATGATGCATTACCCATTATTTATTTTTTTAATTAGTTTTTATGTGCATACGTTCGAGGTTTTATCATCCTATTTCCTTGTTCTTTGCAACAACTCAATTGTTTTTAGTGCTAGCTTAATTTTAAGCGCAGTTACTTTTTATCTGTTCCATATAAAAGCACTTGAGAATCTAGGACAGGAAAGTGGTCTATATGAATATGGTTTTACAATTCTGATTTTGTAATTCCTCTCCCCAGAGTGTGATTCCTGTAGCGTTTGAATGGTAAGATGCACAATGTAATCTTGTTTATTTCATATCACCAACCCACGCATTGTATTTTTGATAAAAATCACTTGTATAAGGCCTATCTGTTTTTAGTTTATGTAAATTTGGATAGAGTAGAACCACATGGATTATTTGTTTAATATTAGGAGGTTACAGCGGTAATGATTATAGATGTATTATCTGATTTCGAACTGACTGCAACATGAGAAATAATTTCAAACGTTTAATTGATAGTTTGCGATGTGCCCTTTAGAAAGAAACTAGCCATCCATTGTGTGTGCTATAACGTATCATTTTAAAGCGAATAACAAGGGCAAACCTACTATATTATCGATTTAATGTTTTAAATTATTTTCCAAGTGGCTGGTCCGAATTCAGACAGTACACCTTTAGGTATTGTTGGATATACTGTCCACAGACTTTAAGCAACTTTTTATATGCTCATAGACCTATACTTTAAATTTACCTCACTAAACACACGCACTGTTTCACGTTTACGATTCTTAAGTTTACATAATACACATCATTAGTTCAGCAATAGGCTTGTCCCAAATACAAACTGTACGACTGTACTTCTTAATATAGGCAATCCGAGACGTTTTTGGTTTAAAGTTATTATCAACTAGCATTAGTTGGTTTTGAAATTGCCGTAAACAACCTTTGAATAATTAATCATTGGCAAGGTTAGTTAATTAGAAAACAAGCTGGGATTTGAGCCACTGACTGACTTCATTTTTAATCTTTTGATCAATGAGTTAATGACACCCAGCGTCACGAGCATGGTTATTGTGTAATATGTATTGTAAGTTGATACGTATACATGTATATACAGTTGTACATGTACTATTGATATTGAAAGTTAATCATAATTTTGCTGGGTCATACTAGTTTACAAATGTGTTATACATGTAGTTTGGTCAGGACTGAACTGTAACATGTCACCCATGGAAATTTAGATGTGAAAACTCTATTTAATTTTAAATATTAAAAAACAACATCCTTTATGTGTGACTAAATTAGATACTGAAAAAACATGATAACATCCTTTATTTTCTCTGACAAATATTTTGTAATCTGATCTAATTTAGTCACACAATCAGCCATACGCATAATACATACATTGAATTAAATATAATTGCTTAAAAAAACTGTGTCGGGGAGGGAAAAAGTAAAGAAAATGGTACAAGGTATGGATAGTTTTTTCCCCAGCCCTGAATGAATGCTGCTTATTGGACACAGATTAACCCTTGCGCATGCGCACGCACGCACACACACAACACAACACAACACAACACAACACAACACAACACAACACATGGGGTACTGCATTGTTCCACTTATTGTTCCTTCTTTACAAATTACCTTGTGGGGTACCGATATTTCTAAAGCCGACTTGTGGGGTACCATTGTACGCTTTGTATTACCCTCTAACTAGTACCCCTCTAACAGGGGCCAATCCGTAAGAACACACACGCACACAGATAAACAGACACACCCACCCACACACACACACACACACATGCACGCACACACACACGCACACGCACACACACACACACACACACACACACACACACACACACACACACACACACACACACACACACACACACACACACACGCACACACACCACACTCGAGAGCAAGCAGAGATGAGAGGAAAAATCCGGAAGGAACAAGAGCTGTAATATTCCCGGAACTGATGAGAAGTGGAGAGCTATTCCCTCTACTCATCAGCTTGTAAGAGTTAATGAGATAACGGTAGCCTCTGTGTACACTAGGCCGCAACTTCATTTGGCTACTAAGCTGCCTCAAAGTCTCCTCCGTTTGATGTTACAACGTGAGATAGCTCTTCATCCTCGACTCTGGAATCTTGTCGGTAAGTCCCAAACTGTTCTGTGAATTTGCAAATTTATTCCAGTTGCGACGGTTGTGTGAGTCGCTTAAAAGTACGGCATTATTGTGGTGATACCGTGAAAACTGAATTCCAAAGGGAGTGTGAATGAAAACAGTTTTAATGAAATTTATCAAAAATGAATTTTATCAATTCTCCCCCTTCAACATTTTATACATGTACTGATACTGTCAAACCGATTTCATCTTGCGAAATAATGTTAATGGGTTGAAATAATAACTTTGTAGGTTTGTCTTTATTGTTAGCTTTAAAATAATACGCATGTACGACACTAAACAATATCAATCCATGTAGGTTACCCGTACTTTAGTATTAATGTCAATATTCATGAATGGATTTATACCACAAAATTAGCAGGTCAATAGCATGTCATCTAGTTGCTTTTGTTAGAACTCTTTCGGGTAGATAATTTGTTTGGATTGATAAGCGTTATTTTTTTTTTCATCACTACTGCATTAGCACTTTATGTAGGAAAAGAATTTTCTCCCCAAAGGCATGCAGGGAAAATATCTATAATTTATTTTTGACATACGCCACGATAACATCAAGGTTTCTACATTTATCATCAGCTAGCTTTTCTACCTAATAAAGTGATCACAGGTGGGTTGCTATGGAAACACAATGGTGGTATGAACCAAACTATATACAGTGCACTGTTGAAATGAACGTTATGATTTGTTACTATCAGTGTAGCCCGTGGGTCTTCTTCAATGCTCAAGCTGTGCAGTATTTGGACAAAAGACTGATTTTCAGCTGAGCATTTTCAGTGATAATGCGCTATTGACATTTTTCTTTGTATTTGTGTGTGTGTTTCTGTCTGTTAATCCACACATATGCATATATGTGCATGTACGCTGGAACGTATTTGTTCCATAAATGCGCAAATTGTATACGTGCATATTGTACACGTACCATTGTGTTCGCGGATAAACTACATACACCTAATTTGTTGGCCTTGTTAGTTTTTGTGTTCCTTGTTCTATGGATGTTTGGTTGCAGATTCAAGCTTAGCATTTGGTCAGAGTAGCATAAATTATAGATTTGTCACTAGGGGTCATTCCACCAATATCAGTTAAAGGTTGACCTGTGTCTCATTCGGGGCTCAGTTGCCGGCACCTCATTCATCAATATTAAAATATGTAAATATTTTCCATAATACCTAATGCGCGGTTATCTGTTCTGTCATGCTTTTATTTCCCATTGAAGTTACCCGTAAATCGTTTGCCTATTTTAGTTGCATACAGCATTGTTTATTATGTCATTCTTGTTTAGTTTCAGTTCAGCAGCACCTACGTATTGTCCACGCTTCAGGCTCTGTGGTTTTGATTCGTTCTAGTCTGTGCATATTTTCCATTAATGTTTCCCTTCTCTGCCGACCCAGTGGGTCAGCGACCTCCCTGTGTTCGGGCATCTTCTGATTTACAAATTAAACACTGATCGTACGCGGTACATAAACCTGCCCTTTAACCTGGTGGAATGAGTCTGAGCTATAGATGTCGATGCTGGCTGTATACATACCGTAGATTTCAAATTCTTGTGTTGTTTTAAAACTTTGAAGATGTTTATGAAAGCTCATGTTTCTCTTATGTGCTGTTTGATTGACAATGATTGATGTTGTATTGAGAACTTATAGATGGGCTTTTGTTATGCACTATAATTTGTTATACACGAACAATGTTATCTTTTTATTCGTTGGAAAAAAATATATGTATACCTGTGGACTTTTATAAAAACACCCAGATATGAAGGCTGTTCACATTGGACTTAATTTACCAAATCAGTTAAACCTCTTCATCAAATTAATCGTTACTCTATAATTTTCCTGAGCTGCTAGAGGTTTGGGACCATAGACCATTTTACCAATACTGTCTGCGTTGTTTTTCACAACGTTTGACATGCCTTTTGCGAACAAATATTTGTTCCCTTTTCTTCCCAGAAGGCATGTCTACTCAGTATTGTGTAATCACTCAGACAGTATTTGCAATAAGATGTATGGTTGGGCCAAGGGTTGACAAGGACGTTTAAAAACTAGTTCATCTTGGTCAAACTCACTAATTGCTTCGGTTCAGTAAACAATTGGCGATGCAATAATTTGTGTGCAAAGTGATTTTGTTCAGCCATACATTAACTGGGTCATTTTTAATCCAGATAAAAGTCGGAAATGTGAATCTATCCTTAAATAAACTGATTCGACTATTTGTAGGCCTACAGTACAAACATGGCTTTAAGAAGTGCCATTTCAAATGTGTCTGCCAAATAGCAGCCATCTTAGGGGATGGAGAGGGGCATTCCGTTATCCGGATTATGATATGTGGCAAATACAGATCTCGAAACAACAACGATATAGCCTGTAGCTACATGTAGCAAGCTAGCTATTTGCACTGCCGAAAGTAGTATTTTGTGGGGGTGTAGTGGCAGTGTGGTCTATTTCATTGTAACTGCTGTCCTTGTCAACACTTGTTAGAAAGTTCCCTGTAAGTTTGACCCATTTACTCTCATGAGAATTCTATGAGAAACTGAGAAAGACAGACAAACATTCGATTGTGCCTTCTTAAAACCAGAGCCGGCAAAAAAAAAGGACTTGGCGTAAAACTAAAGATGAACAAACCCTTAAAAGTGTCATCAAAATTCTTTGAGCACTTCGTAATTCTTCTATAATGTGTGTTAAGGAACCTTCTACTCTCCCAAGACATTTGGTAAGCAATTAGACAGGCAAGGCTTTCACCACCATCTAGGGATGATTCCCACTGAGCAAAATACAATTGTGGGTTATGAAAAATGGACGGAATATTGTGCACTAGTTAAATCCCAAGGCACTATTATTTGGACAATTCTGGGAGCAGATGTTCTTTTGCTTAATACTGTTTTCTCCTCATAAAGTGTTTACAAATTAAAGGTACTTAGTTTGCATCATAACAAACATGGAAATGTTTAGGGGTCTGTTACATACATTATGTGTCAATATGTACTTTATAAGGCGAACAAATGTGTTTGTCTCTGGTCCCATGGGAGATTGAATATTAATGCAGTCTGCTTTTTTTTTTCAACTCCAATTCCTCCTTTCCCCCCCCCCCACCCACATTTGAAGGTGGATTTCAAGTGTTTTTCTTTCTGTCTGTTTTACTGTCTGAAAGTCCCCTCGCATGCGCACCCACATGCATGCGCACGCTATAATGAAATAAAGGTTGGCATAGTGACTATTGTTGACGTGCATATTGTATACGTGGCTCAACTACTCACAATTGGTGTGTAATTGTGTATCTATTTTACTTTTTGTAAGTGATTTGTGGTTTGTACACACCATTGAGACAATGTTTGGTGAGATGGTCTTCAATCAGTTGCTATTATTATTATGATTATCTTATTTAACCATGATGAGTGTATGCCTGTCCAGTCCCTCCCCCCCAAACTAATTTGGACTGTTCCATTGCCGATAATGGCTCAGTTTGCTGATAATGACTCAGTTTCCAGGTGTTGTTATTACAAATAATTGTTTTCAAAACCAATTACGGTAGGCCGCATGTCATTAAAGTACAAATTACTTTGTAGAGGATGAACGAGATTGGAAGTCCAATTACCGTGGCAACGGTGAAAACAATTGACAGAATATTCCATTTTGTTTCCAAACATGGATTTCGAGCAACAATATATTATTGATGTAATACCACTAGTCAACTTTGCGTAGGTTGAAGTTGGGCAACTCAAAAATTGCTAAACTCGGTCATCCAAGAAAGCTCCAATCTTTCTAAAGCCAAGATATGTCGAAAACTCGAATTTCGTGTAACTCAAAACTTTTAGTCTGGTCCCAGTGGATTTGAGTTATGCAAGGTGTACTCAAATAAAAAAAGAAGTAATCAAACTTGGGAAAAATAATGCCGAACTATTGCAGTTGTAGCAATAGCGACTTGGATCTAGATCCAGATCCAGATTTATCCAGATCCAAATCTAATAAATAAAATATGGCTTATAATGTGTTAAGAGCCTGAATTACATAGGGAATAGTTGATTTCGAGCTGTGCCGTCATTTTATCTGATATGTTTCATTTCATTAGTTAAAAGATTTATAAATAAATAAATAAGAGAAACAATCTGAGACAATTCCAATAAAATCTGCAGTCTGAATAAGCCAGAAGTGGTTAGGTCAGATTTTTGCAAAATTTCGAAAAAATAAATCCTTTAAGCATTTTGTTTTTGCTGGTATGGAAAACTCCTGATAATCTGTGATCCAATAGGACCGAATACATAAATAAATTTAAAGCTTGCATAATAAAACAAAAATACAGATTAATTAAAACAAAAGAACCTTGTACTTGTAAAAGTTCTACAGATAACTTTAATCAGTTTGATTTGCTAACTGATCGTTTACCAAATAAATATTCAGCCACGTGGCACAGTAGGATGATATTCCCCAAAACAAGATTTCACAAAAACAGCTTTGCCGGGTATTGTTATGCCCATCCTGATCAAGTCAATATATACAAGTCAATATGCAATATACATTATTCCTGCATGCAGTGCGGTGCACAACCTCCTAACTCTCCAAAGACTTCAATCTCTGACCAGAAACAGGTAATTGTCCATGTTCGTACATCAATTGACATACAAAAAGATATTTATTCTATGGTCGTGTGCACTTCGTCTAAACGTGTAGCTTTTATCAAGAAGTCGGCCATGTTGTTATAAGATTTAAGTTTTCCCATTTGGATATGTTGCAAATATTGTAATTGAGACTGTATTAAATGTAAGCGTCGCTACATGGGATGCCCTCTTTCAGAATCTAGTCTCGCTGAATTCTATAAGTTTGAAAGTGGACCACACAAAAGGCAAAAATCATTCTCATTTTTGTTTTGTTTTCTCAATTTTATGCGCTAACTACACACCCTTTACTATATACCCATAAGTATTTTCCAAAGCGGACTCTAGTTGTACGTGACTAGTACAATGCACTTGTTTCGAATGCCCGTTAATTTCCCTTAAGCAGCTGGCATTTGGGCCATGCACCTTGTTTTTCTCCTGACAAACCTGCACTAAATTGTAAAAACCTTGCATTTAATATAATGTGACATGTGCTGTTCCGTGGATAGATTTCGTTCAACTGTAATTGTATGGAGCCTGCATATTCCCCTCCTATAAGACATTCTATCTTCATCATCAGTTCTTCTTCTTCTTCGAGATTTGTCCTGCCAAGGTGGGAGCAATAAGTACTTGCCTCACTGCAAGTTGACTTGAAATCAATAAGCCTGTCAAATAGTTTATTATTTCAGGCAGACACAGATAAAGGAAGGAAATTTATTAGATTTTGCTCCCTGATGACAGATTTTACAAAATTGTATGTTTGTCGGTAAACCTTAACAGTTTCTCAGAAACATGGGTAAAGCAGGCTTCAAATTAACACTTAAGAAGCATCACCATGGAAACAAGCCACAGTTTATTGATGTTGCATGATGGGTTTTCTAGTCCTATGAGGGTTTTTTTTACCTTAGGTAATAGATACATAGATCTCTCATATAATGGCTAATTTGAGGCTGGTAGGGCTGTTTACCTGTGCTTATAGAATTAATCAACCCACTTTATCTTACCCTAAAAACAAATTGTATTTTTTGAAGCTGTGCATGTGCATTTATAATAAGGCATGTGGTTTATACACTTGTTCTCATCTAGTCAGTTTTTAATATCACCTTTTTTATAGAACTTGCAGTCCCCCCAAAAACAATGCATTACACATTTGATATTGAAACATAAAGGTGAAATATACTACTGTATCTCCTTCATTAATTAATAATACAAATCTTATAACATTTCTTATTGCTGTGGTTTATAACAGCCCATACAAGCCATTTGTTTTGGTTTTGTATGTATAATATTTGTAATGTTCTGCTGCTCCAATGTTGCTTTGGAGGATGAAACAGTCACAATGGTAACAACAGTACCTTGGCAATATTATAATGAACTAAAAAAAAAGCGTGGTTGTGGTAATTTGTGGCTGGAATCGATATCCCGGGACGACTATGAATTGACAGTCTCTGGACCAGAGTGTCAGTGAATATCAATAGAGATCCAGCAAATAATTGTCTGACGTGTGAAGTGTATATTGGCAAAAGTGATGTTGTAACCATACTTGCGCTGAAGGCAGGTGACCATTAGCCCTGCAAAAAAAAATGTGTTTCTGACTTCCTGGATTCACCAAATAATTTTGGTGCAGCCAATTATTTTTTTTTGGGAGAAGTTAAACTAATGAAATAGATATAATCGTCTGTAGAGTACAAATATACTCTGTAATTTTAATGATTTCTAAAATTTATTGTTCCACTAATTAAAATGTTATTAAATATACCCCTATATGTTTTCCCTATCAGCATAAATCTTGTTTTCCTTTTAACGCACTTTTTTGAACTAAAAAATTTGCAACCTTTTTTCTCAAAATGTTTAGCATAAAATCTACAACGCATGATCGGCTAAAGTATTGATTAACAACGTTATTACATTGGCTGTAAGAGAGATAGTATACCAACTGAAACCCATTTTATTGAATAACAGCAATCCCCTGTGAGATGAGTAGATGTTTTTGTTGCACCTTATTATAGCTCGTATAGTCATAGTAGATCTTAACAGTCCACCTTGATCCTTTTGTTTTTCAACATGACCACTCAAGAGCAAGCTGTGCTTAGGTTTAGTTTGAAGATAATGCTCCTCTTCCTTGACTTATTTGTTACCATGGTAGATAATCTGTCTTCTTCTACAAGGACATGTCCTTTCATCAACAATGCCCTTCATATTAACAGGTCATAAGGTGTTATTCTTATTCAGTTCTTGTACCCACCACGCACAAATGCTGTAATCAAATTGAACTTGTAGGATCATCTTCTCATCAGCACGTATGCATCTTCTGTGTTTTTGTCAAGGTTTTTTTTTGCCTACCGCATGGTACATGTATATTTTTGCGATCAAGAAATATTTTGGTTGTGTGGATCTACTACATGCAGCAATAGTTTGCATTAAATGAACCTTGCATTTTATACTTTGTGGACTGGGGAATTAACATGTCCCTCCAACGCCAGGTGTCAACCTATCGTAGACTATAAACTCTGAAAAATATGTGTTTACAAAGTAACCATGAATGCACCGCCAACATTCGTGGTCAAAATTTCCTTTAAAAAAAAAGATTATTGGAAACGAGTTGTGGTCAAATTATTTTTTAAATTACTATGAACATTTTAACCACAGAGTTTTAATAGTGTAATGTAGCATCATACTCTCAGTCGCTTAATGCTACAGAAACCGGAGTTAAGCGCCAACCTGATGAGCCTAGAATTGCATGTGTAATATTATTCAACTAGATTGAGACAATATTGTGACAATACAGGTATACTATACCAGTGCTGTACATGTATTATTCTTATGCCTGGGCTCTGATTGTAACAGATACTGTCCTTTCTCAGGTAAATGTACCACCCTTTATTATGTGCTGTAACCTACTGAAACAAGATAGACCCTGTCACAAATCGTACCTGGACCTAGTGGATTGATACCGCTACTAAAAATGCATAATAGTGCACATATATACAATGCTTCATGATTATTCTGTTATATTGTGGACTCTATTACAAAGTAATACAAAGTTTGAGGTTGAAGTATTTATTTATTTTTTTTTAGTTCTCAATGTTCGTCCATTATCAGACTTAAAAAGTCATCATCGCTTCTCACTGATAGTTGTTTTCCCCCATCTAGTCTAGTGACATGATAACATGCTTCATTTGCACTGAATAATTTACATGCAGCACAGTGTGCATGTAGTAATGTATATCTCCAACTTTAAATCTAGACTTGGCTAATGTGTATGGCCTGGGGTCAGTCGAGGAATCAAATCCTTATTGGTTTCCATTCCAGTGTCATGTATATATCATCTACAAAACAAGGACTATAATCCTCGCATAGTCGAAATACCGCCATATATGCATGCACAGAGTCAAAACTAGGAATTGATAGGGAGAATCCTTCAAAGTGAAGCCGATTAGTCAAAGCTGTGGAAATCCTGTTAATAATATGGCTGCTCGCTATTGACTAGCAGAGTACGTACTACAAGATTACGACTCGGTGATGGCTGATGAGTTTGGTGATGTATTTTGTTTTTACTTGTCCCAGCTTTGTCGGCAAGATTTTACAATTGACTTGCCAAGTATAGACTATATAATCGTCTTGTGTACCAGGTAATGGTGGAAGATTTTGATGATGTCTTGTATATTTAGTATACATTTTTGTTGTGGGGGTTTACCTATGTCACCTTTGCCGGTGAAATTTCCAACTGGCTAGCGATGTTGACTATATCGTGCCATCTGATGACGATGGTGGTAATAATGATGTTGTTATTACGAGGACAGTCATTACATCTGCAAGTGATGGTCATTACAGCGTGTCATTATGTTTTAACCTTTTCGACAGCATCCATGGGCTGAGTAGCTCCATCTAATCAGATTTCAACGTTGTCATGATGGATCTGGGCAGGAGTTGGTGATTTTACGCTTCTGTACAGATGGTTAAAAAAACAATTTGAAAAAGGAGTGCTGCAGCATGACATGTCATTATGATGTGGTGGCTCGTGGGGATTTGTTTTTGTCTGTTTGTGCAAAAATGCAGAATGAGTTAATTAGAATGTTCCCATCACTGTTTTCTGCACATTGTAATTGTTCAGAGCTTAGCTGAAATTGAAATGCTAACAAGGGTGCTGGATCCAGGGTTGTTCGCAGTTGAGTAAGGTTGTGTTCAGCATATATATATTGATTATTTATTATGAAATTTTTGCAGGGGAGAGGGTGCTTCTGGGTTGTAATTTCTGAGTAGTTACAGTGACACAGCTAGACATGCTGTAGGGCTAGACGATATGTTTGCTGGTTAGAAGAAGAGTATAATCGACCATCATCATTACTGTTGGTACCCAGCGAAGAAAGGTCAACACAGGTCATCCCAGGGATTAATGAAGATCTGATTGTCTGCTCCGCAAACGGTGTCTTATTGGTTTAGAAGACCATAGTAGCTCACCGCAGTGACATGAGGGGCCCCTACATGCTGAATGATGCTTTTGTGGATTTGTTCATGTTATTTGCTTGTCCATCACTGGCTGATCAGTGCACAGACTGATTACAAGCCGTGTGTGTGTGTGTTTTCCTCTACCGTAGTGCACACTCAGTCTCTTGAAGATATGCTGTAGGCTGGGAGCTCAATTGATGTAGCATCCATAATGTAACGATAAACTGACATTTAACTACATCTATACGACACAGTCGTGTACGTGCAAGACCGTTGGATTGTGATACAAGAATACTAGGTAAGATTTGTAAAAGCACAAATGAATTCTTTGATAAATATAATTCTGTTGAGACTTTTGGGATGTTATAATAAATAAGTATAATCAATTTAGGTGAATATTTATTGAAGTGTATAATGAAAACTAAGATGGAACTTGTGTTTACAATGAAGGCTAAATTTAAAAAATAGGTCGAATAAATTATTGCCATTTTTCCCCTGTTTATTAAATGAACATTAAGGAAAATACCACACAAACATTGAAATACTTACATAAAATGTTTGTTTAAATTGTTTAAAAACTTGATTGTGAAAACCAAACTAAACCACTTGTGGCATAAAAACCTTTTTTTATGTTGAAATAATGCAGACATCTGTCTGCTATATAATTCTAAAGATATCATGTTAAATTTGATTCGGACCATGGATACCTCAATCGATCTTCAACTGGTTGCCATTCAGCAACGAGACCCGATGTGGAGTGATAGAGTGATAGTGACATTACGCATATTTGGAAATCCTTCAAATCCTTTTATTTCCTAGAATGATGACCTATTTAGTCAAGACAAACCCGATATGTGTTCCTGTTTTGGATGCATAATACCGGTAGTTTATTGATTTCCTCGCCTGAATGTTTTGCTATTTTTAGCTCAAGCATAGCGGACATGCTACAAAACCATTGGGCTTTTATGAGCACTTTGTCCACCTAATCGCTAGTGAATTACTGTAAATAATATGTCAGGTTGGCGCTCAAAGTCATTTACAATTAACACTGTTCAAGTTAGCATTGGGAATATAGTACACTCTCAGCTGTCATGCTGTTGCTATTGCAGCACACCACAAAACAGGATTATAGCATGTTTTGCTCAAAATAGCATCACTTCTGGACAAGTATTCCGTAAAAGACTATTGTTTTTGTAAACATGTACTACATGTATTTGAGACTAGACATCGAGGAAAACAACAATATTTTGGGGTGCAAATATTTTTTCACTTTTTTGTTTTCGCCAGAATTGAACTGCTTCAAACTATAATTGTTAGTGAAACAGTGCACATAGCACTGCCAGAACTAATACTGGAAAAGAATTGTACTGTAAACCAAAAGTGCAGAGAATAATCTGTTAGATAATTTTAGAATTTCCTGAGGGGTAACTATAGTGACTTCAGTACTTTTACAAATACCACCAATTAATAGCCACTGAAAAGTTGCCCCTCCGTATATTTGCTTTAAATAGAAACAAAACACCATCTGGATAAGCTGTGATCAGCCCTTTTTTAATCAGGGTCAACAATCATGTCACTATAGGCCTACATGTCATAAGGATGATTACAGTAAACATTTTACATGCTGATCCAGTCATCACTATATGTATGCTGTAGTGTCATCTAATTAGACTTGCTGAGGAGAATTATTCAGAACTGAGAGCCGATTAATATAGAAGTAAGTAGACGGGTCAAAGTACATGTTGGGGTAACATTGGTTGTAACAGTGTCGGTGCGACATTTGTAATTTACGAACTGTCAAATTTTCACTTGATGGGTAGGTGTAATTTTTGAGTATTCAACCTTCGAATTATAATGTTCCCAGAAAGTCCTGTATGTGGAAAAGCTGAAGTTTTTAAAAGGGAGGTGCTGACTATACAACAGCTAGTAACGCAAGCACAAACCTGTAACCAATATATATTTGCATCCCTTGACATGGTAGCGGCTTGATACACATTATTAGCCCACTTCATTAGTCTGTATCTGAAGCTTTAGCCTTTATGGAAGTAGTAACGGAGAGTTGGGAGAGTAACCAAACAAATTAGGGCAAAAACACATAAAAATATCAAGCTGAGCAACCCCCCCCCCCCCACTCATCATTCATCATGCCCCTCGATCACTTCATAAAACCATGTCAATGTTTCCTCTACCATGATGACACTCACCAGTAATTTGGTGTCCCCCCCCCCCCCTGTAAGCCTCATGCCCCCCTGGATGTTAATTTTGTTATGGTGCCGGCGCTGCCAGTGCTTAGCTCCGGTTTCTGTAGCTTAAAGTGAATGAAAGTTGTCCTTCTGGATAGAATGGTAGCAAATCGCAGCTTGACCCCTGGCATGCTAGATTCCCTAACAATTTACCAGTCCCATTTATAGGCGTATGCCTGAGTTAGAGAGATACACTTGAGGGTAAAGTGTCCAGGAACACAACACAGTGCGTACGGCACGCCTTAAACCCCAGAATCCTTAGGTCCAGGGTTTGAGGCAATAGACAACTGTGCCCCTCAGAAGGTCAAGGTATATAGCTGAGACTGAAAACCTAATTCACTTGTGGGCACCATAGATATCAGGACCTACAATGGCAAAGTTTAGGTAAAATATTGCTAAAGCTAAGGCGTCTTGACTCCCCTCTTTTGCATGCAAAAAATTACAAAACAGAAAAGTGAAAGCATTCGTATGCTAAATCATGCAGAGCCTAATCTATTGTATACTTGCATATCAGCCTCAAGCTTGGAAAGAGTAACAATTCTTGTCATGCATGCATTGATGTTCAAGAATTGTCTATTGATCTGATGGGCTGCACGTGTGCTACTGTCGCTAGTGATTGTCTCCACAACCATATAGCCTGTAGTGAGGTAATGCCTATAATCAGATTCACACAATCCCAAGCTCTTCCGATACTTTAGCTACTATGAAACATAATATATTTTTGATGCTCTTTTGGTTAGATTGTTATTGCAAAGTTGTATTGGAATTTTATGAAAGAACAGCTTTTGTAAACCACATATTCGGTTCTTGTTAGAATAACATGTTCTGTAGCAAAACAAGTTTTTCCTGGCAATATTTTATAGTCATATCATCTGCAAAGGTAATGAATTTATGACACACACAAA
>JAVCKS010004044.1:0-18744 GCA_032273685.1 Pteraster tesselatus | reverse complement strand
AATAGGGTTAGGGAATAGGGTGAGGGTTAGGGAATAGGGTTAGGGAATAGGGTGAGGGTTAGGGTTAGTTTTCCGGTAGTTTTCCGGTGTTTTCCGGTAGTTTTCCGGTGTTTTCCGGTAAATAGTAACACCCGGCCTAGGCCGTGTAGGCTAGGCCTAGGTTCATTTAGCAGTGGTGTAGTCTACATGGTACGCAGGTACAGGTACGACGGATACCTACTAAGAAAGCTCCCGGACGTGTGTGTGTGTGTGTGTGTGTGTGTACACGAAGCTGGGAGGTAATTTTTACTGCATAAACCCACTAGGCCTACAAAAACCTACACTGCACCACTGTATTTTAGCTTACTTTTGTTGCGGTTCGCACCAACTTGAACTTCAAGAAAGAATTCGCCATTTTTCTTCCGTTGTTAGTGCGAACAGCGCCCTCTGCCCTTTGCTACAATTCCGAGCGCGGAGACAGCATAATTATACGGTACCGTACTGGTATGGTACACACACATGTAATAGAGTAGAGTGTGTCCCTAGACGTGGAGAGAAACCTGTCAAGAGAACAATGGCTGCATTGTCACGATTTACCGGTCAATTCAGACATATTTCGGCTGTTTTGTCACGGGTTTTAAACAGTCAGCCACCCATATTTATTGGACAGATGACAAAGGTACTAGTATAAGGGTTGTACATATATTCACTATTTTATTTAAAATTGAATTTGAAGTTATTGTCATAGACATAGGCCTACTACTGGTAGTGGTAGGCCGGTACTAGTACAGACTGTCTATGCGTCTAGATTCCAATGACTGTATTTTTGTTCCCCAGCTGATTCGTCCTGCTATAATCAATATCCACACCAAGCTATATGGTAGTCATCCCATAAGTCGCTACCCTGTACCTGATGTTGAAGATCTTCCACAAGATATGCAAGATTTGATCAGTGAAGTCGCAGAGAAGGTGATTAAAATAGTTTTCATTTTGGATTAGAAAGTATATATAAGTCGAATGCCTATAATAATACATGTAGTATTATTTTTCGACTAGGATTGATAGGAGGCCATAAATTCAGTCATACTGCACATTTTCGAGCCTTAAGTTTGCATGGCCACAAATGCATTTTGGTAATTCACATAAAAGTTTTTTAAGCAAATGGAAGTGCAAACTTTTATTTCCGGCAGTCTGGATTTGTACCCAATGTCTTCAAAGTCCTAGCCCACAGACCAGAGGAGTTCCGTGCTTTCTTTGCCTACTACGCAGCCCTGATGGACAAGGAGTCTAGCTCCCTGAGCAAGGCGGATAAAGAGATGATAGTAGTTGCGACCAGCTCCAATAACAACTGCTTATACTGCATCGTTTCTCATTCAGCCCTGTTCAGGATCTACTCCAAGAACCCATTCTTGCCCGACCAGGTTAGTCGCGATTACTTGATGACAAGATACTGTAATTACCTTATTCAACTTGCTGCTAGCCAAGAATTCAAGTCATTTTGGCAATATACACTGGTTGGGGTTTTGTGCGTGCTATACAACATTTTTAGGCTAATAATAGGGGCAAACCTGCCAAATTATCAATTTATAATTTCATAGGATTTTCTCATGGTGAAATTGGTCTAAAATCAAGTAATCTTTGACAAAACTATCAGGTTTGGCCTGACCAATATTGATTAAAAGAGGGCAGCCTTTACAGCCAACAGTTTCTAATTTGCATACTGATTTGCTTGATGCTTTCCCAACAGGTTGCAGCAAGTTGGCAGTGTGCTGAACTCAACGCAAGACAGCGAGCCATCCTAGAGTTCGCGATGGTGGTCTGCAAGTCAGAGACGATCACCGACGGCCACTTTGAGAGACTCGAGGAGCACGGACTGGACAAGGAAGATGCGTGGGACATCGGAGCCATTGCCGGGCTGTTTGCTCTGTCCAATCGCATGGCTCATCTGACCGACATGAGACCCAACGAAGAGTTTTATCTGATGGGACGCATTCCGAGGGAAAAGAAGTGAATTCTATCTTTAGTTCCACCCCAAATCTTCTTTCTCCAGTATTTGGGTCGTACCGTTAAAAATTGTTTAATTGTATATATACATGTATATACACGTTACTCTATCAAAGTCTGTCACAAGCCTAGTGGCTCATCAGGCCAGTGATTTATAGGTTGGCTGAAGAACCAGTGAGCGTTACTCCCCCTAGATTATATGTTAGCCCCATCCAAAACAACCAGAGGGAAAATTGGGCGGATATGAAAATGGTAGGAAAGGGAACAGCAAGTGTAGTGCTTAGAAACTTACTTGGTGGGATTTGAACCTGAAACCTCTTCTGAAGGTATCTGGCTGGCAAACCAGTGGTCTACAATGTCAAATTCACCAAGCAAGCAACCTAATTTTTTTTTAAATTAAGAAACCCAACTCTTTAACTACCGAATTTACAATTATTAGTCACAAATGAATAGTTACGAAAGCTGAGGTATTTAACAACCTATTTTATTGGTTGTCAGAAAATAGTACCCAACCATAAGACCAATCATAAGCCTTTTGAAACAATAATATCAACCTGCTGTGAGCTACAGATGAGGAGTTTTGAGTCGCTGTGAGCGGGTAGGCAAGAAGTTAAAATTTAAAAAACATTGTACCTAATATCTTCCATTAGAATATATAACTGCTGCACACTTAATGTGCTTACTTAATGTGATGACCTAGAGTACAAAAGATTAATTAGAGCGGTCTGACCTTTTCTAAATATCTGAGCTCTGTTATTTTTGCAGGCAAATATAGTTTTCAGGCAAATATTATTTTATTATGAAATGAATGTTTCTTCCAATTATATTTATAACACATGGGAACTTTGTGAAATAATGTTTTGTTTGCACATAAATACAAACTGCTCCTAATGATGAAATATTAAAGCACAGTAAACTGTATAAAGTAAACTGTTCTGCAGGATTTAGGTGGGTTTTTTTTTTAGGGGGGGAAATTTAAATAACATTTACATTTAAGTATTTATGATATAATATAACATTTTATTATAAAATAAAGGTTTGTCCAAATTATGTTTATTATTACATTGGTTTCCAGATTTTCAATTTCAATGCAATTCATTATTTATGATATAAAAGTTGGTTATAAAAACAGCAGCATATTAAATCATACTAAATTAAAAAGGTAAAAATCAAAACAATCAAAGTGTGTGACACTTGAGAACTGCTGTAATCTGCGCTCGTGATTATTTTGTTAATAGAGCAACTAATTTCATTATTTGAACAATACCAAAAATATACACATGCAAATTTCTCAAGTCATAATCATCTTAATTTCATAAATCTGTCTACAAGCCTGTTTTTTTTTTTTCTCTTCATCTATAGAAATGAAATATTCTATCTGGTTTTAAATGCTAATCGAAAGAGCTCTCAAAAAACATGCATATTAAAGCATAATGGTCTAAGGGAGCATGGCCCTCAGACAGGTGTGTCCCTAAGGGGGCGGCAGAGGTCATACTTCAGGAGAAGGCACCCAGCCTTATATTTAAATAGACTAATGATTGATTCGTAACTTGCAATAATGTTGCTTCAAAAAGTACTTGTAACTAAAAAACTGTCGTGGCCATTACCCTTAAGCAACCCTAACACGATGTATTAACAGCTTCCTGGTGTCTGTTTGGCTACAATAATAGCAGTTCTGCAACTAATCTGTACAGCCGGATGCTTCTTGACTACATTGTTACATTTCCCCGTCCTAACGAATGTCCATTCAAACAGACTGCATCGTTAAATGTTGGCCATATGTCGGCTGATCGTGCGTGCAGACTGGCAGAGACCGGGTCGTATCGCCATAGGTACGTCCAAACTCGAACCGAAGCCCTACAATGAAGAAACGTCACAGTTACATGGGTTTTCAGTCTCTAGCTACCCATGTGGGTCAAAACTGAGGCATTTCCTCCTATCTCCAACACTGCCGTGCATTCTTCTGCGTACCCATACAGACCTTGTTGTGTGGGGGTCATAATCATATCATCCTTCTTGCCAAATACACCTTAGTGGTAGACCAAAGGCTTCCCTCGAAGGACAGAACCAAATGAACTTATCATGCAATGTGAGTCACGATGTCAACGTGCGAGGCTTGATCCAGAAATTGTGGACGGTATGTGCACCTTAAAGCTGGGGCAAATACTGTAGGCATTTTCTTACAATCCTTTTCTTGAGTTACGGGGTGGTTATTGGGTTACCAACATCACCTTAATCTAGGTCTGCTTCTAGATAAGCATGCTGGCAATGACTGAACATTTGGATAATTTTAGATAACACTCCCGATGTTAGGGTATTGTACCACTCAAGTAGGATCACTTAACAGTCACTTTAACTTACGTGGAAGATAGCCAGTGTACTTGGGCACCATTCCTATATCCTTGTAAAGTCGCCTCTGCATCTGTACCTCTCTATCCTCTCTGGTCAGCTGAATACTGGCCTTTGTCTCAGCATCTGGTAGATTGGCCCTTTAGACAGATGAAGAGAAACGATGCGGTGTTTTATAAAATCACTCCGTCTGGTTTTATTTCTGGTAGTAGCATACATTTATTTCCCCATCACTAAAAAGCAATCCCTCGACTTAAAACTCTTCGATAGAATAAACGTTCGCTACTGCTCTTACTGCCAGTAAGCGTGCCAAATATATTGGCTGTCCAAAAAATGTACCATATGTACATTAGTTTTCAGTAACTAATTACTACTATCATAATCATTGAATTTCATATGGAATTTTCAATATTGTTAGTGTTCATTACAGGCGCTGCTAACACCTTCCAATAATTAAAAATTTAATCAATTTATTTACATTAGTGTGCATACATTATTTGGAGATGCAAGTTAGGTAAAAGGACTTTTGTCAGGGTGTACAGTAAATGTTTATAATGTAAACCCTGTTCCCACTTGGTCACTGTTTTTTTTACCTCGCTACGTAGGCTCTTCCAATTCTATCTGCATGATTCTCAGTTTCATCGTAGAAGACGTTCAGTGATCTATCCGACATGGTGTGATAGCGTGCACCAAGGCCGAGCTCCGTCACACCCTGTCTGGGAATGAAGCCCTTGTAGCCAGGAATTGGGGCCTCCCTAAGGCCGCGCTTGTCCTCTGGAGGGTAGGATAAGATTTTACTCATCTTTGGTAAAGCTAACCGAGTTACTTGGCCTGATAAAAATGTTACTCGACAATATATATTCAAATTTACCTAAAAGTATTTTAGATGTTGGGTGTCGATCGCGATACTGATTCAACCTGCTGATGACCGCATCTTCCTTGGCCATCGGCTGCAACTTCTTGATCTGGGCTTGAGATTTTCTCAGGGTGTGGACCTTGACGTCACGCTCTTGGGTTGTGCTTAGGAAATCGTCGATGCAGACGTCGCAGTCCTCCTTGTAAGTGTTGCCAAACTTGAAGGGCATTCTCGGGATGTAGCCTGTGCAATAAAATAGCACTTTGGTGAATTTTTTTTTACCAAACCACCGACGTGGCTCTTCATCCAACTAGGCTAGCTGTATCTTGCACAAAGTTTGTGTTATGAAAGTGCTCCCATATACATTACAGATACCTGGAATTACCTGTATAACCGGGAACCATATTCTCAGTCAGTTTGTTGTCTCCGGTTGACGTGGGAAGCAGGAGAGCTCTTCTAGACCCTGTTCCTTGAACATCGTTGGGACCACTCAGACCTTTACCAACATACGTTGTCTTAGAATCTAAATAGTCATGAGGTGATGTTGACAGAACGGGATGTCTGTTCCTCCATGTCTGTAAAAAGTACATTTCATGAGTTTTCATGGGGTCAAGGGCGAGTACTTAATTGGATTTATAAGGGTTTTGGGAAGAGCAATAACTCATTATAATGATTACACAGACAATGAACTCAAATGAAGCACCTGTCATTTGTAATTGACAAACTAGTTTACATTACAAAATTTGTCTATGCAATTTTAATTTCCAAAAGTATGTCTTTTTAATGTCAATTATCAGATCGGAATTATTAAAAAATAATGTTATCATACCTCTGATAATTTCTTTGTTGCATTACCGTAAGTGTCTCCAACATGATATTTATATTGTTCGATGTAACCTCGGTATCTGACGAAGTTGAAAGAAGCACATCATCAAGTTAGTAGCCAATTTTTAATTTCTTTGCCAAAAATGTATTTTTATTTTATTTAACTTAAACAAATAAATGTAAACAATTAGAATTCCAATTCTAACACCAAAAACCCCAAAGAAGGTATTTGTTTCTACAATGTTCTTTCAAAACATTTTTAAATGATCAATACCAAACGGCTAATAATTGAATTATTTAATTTATAATTGGGCCATTAAAACTAATAATATTAGTTTTAATGGCCCAATCATAAATTAACAGGTGCATTAATCAATTAGATTACACACATTGATTGGTGCAAAGTACGCTAGGCTTCCGACTTACCCCGGAAGCTCAGTTCCCGGTTTTAACTGGCTAAATTCTCTCCTCCTTTTGACATTCCACGTCGTAGAATTTGGCATCGACGTGTTCATCATCTTGAAGACCGAATGTTGTTCTCGCCCACCTAGTAAAACGACGTTTAATAACCAAAAATTCGAGACAGTTGCGTGATTTGTCTGTGACACATAAACTAAGCTGTGCGACTCGCGCGGGCGGCCGAGTGCGTGTGTTTTGATCGGTTGGGGTCGTTGCTATACGAGCAACTCGTAGCTCATTATGCCGTTGTTATGATATGATGGCCATTTGATACGCAAATGAGGTACATGTACACAGTCCATATCACGTTCTTGGTGAATTGTGTATGTACGTACAGTACCGTTACGGAATTCTTTATGGCGTTCGATCGAGCAAGGGAAGACAAGTTACTGCTC
This sequence comes from Pteraster tesselatus, assembly GCA_032273685.1. NCBI lineage: Eukaryota > Metazoa > Echinodermata > Asteroidea > Velatida > Pterasteridae > Pteraster > Pteraster tesselatus. The sequence continues at coordinate 11,877 of JAVCKS010004044.1, read as the reverse complement.
ATGATTAATTGTACGGAGGCAAATGTAAGATGATGATCCCTCATCCTTTTATGTCCGAGTAGGCCTAGGTAGTGGTTGTCTGAGCACACGTATGATAGCTGCCACCACATCAACCCAGTTTAGACTAATTTATACATCATCTGATTTCAATTTTGCAACGATCGATGGATGCCGATCGTTTTTTCCTGAATAACTACGGGCTGGGCGGAGACCCTTCAAGCTATGCAACCGCGGACCAGATGGTTTGCACGGAGATATACCAATTGTACGTGGACTTGGTGAGACTGGCTAGGGACGCCGCCAAGTCGCCCCAGGCAGGCCGGGCGGCGCTCGAGGCCGCGGTACGCGGGCCGGACGTGGGCAAGTTCCTGTACGAGAACGGCGAGGGGACGATGGTGCCTGTGGCTCGTCTGGTTAAGATCAGGAATCGGGATAATTGGATCGACATGGAGGCAGTGGATGCCAGGGGCAGGAAGAGGAGGCCGATTGCTGCGGTCAAGACGTTGGTTGGAAAGAAGAAAACAGGTGAGTATGTACTATGTAGTCCCTTCATTTTAGGAAGATGAGGTGCATGTTGACAAAATGCTAGCCTAAGAATATCGAATTTCCAAAGAAGCCATCTTTCGCACTCCTACTCCTAGTTGATTGATGGGAAGTAAATTTGTAATGACACAGTCTAGTGATTCGTATACATCGAATGTGGCGTAAATAATGAGCAATAAATTAGGAATGGGATAATTTAAGGAGGATGTGCTCAGTAGATAGCTGTACATGGGAAGATATACATTTGCCCGCCCTAACTTCACATCCCCTTCCCTCCTAAAGGAATTTGCCTTTTGTAAAAGGCATATCCCTAGTGTTTATTTATTTAATACAACAATTTGTCTTAGTGATAATTAGGGTTTTAATAATAATAATGTGTACTAAATCCATAATATCGTTATTTTATTACAATTGCAAATAAAAACCATCTAAGTTCTATTCCCTCCAGCAATATGTTAATTGACCTGTGGGAGATACAGCGTCAACCACGATCATACTATAACAGTTTTTGAAAAGCAATCAATCACTAACAATGCAAACACAGCAATTAAGGTTTAATGTAGCAACTGGCATAATTATCGCGATATTTAATTCGACCAGACAAAAAGCCTTAATAAAAATCCTGGTTCAGACTTTGTGATAAACATGCCAGTCCATTACTCAGCTTTCAATTCTGTCATTGTCCTTGTCATCAGAGGCCCAACGAGAGGTTTGCTGGGATGTGGATCGCCGTGGTTACGTAGGGGAGACCCTGCTTCATGTCTGCTTCATGAGTCTCCAGAATAAAGACATAAACGATGAGATCGTCAAATGTCTCATCAGGGCGTGGCCCAAGATGATCAATGACTTCATCCTTGGCACAGATAACTACGGTAACCAAGGAGTTAAAACAAAAATAATAATTCCTTTTCAGGAAATGACTCATCCCTAACAGTAATTGAACCTAAGTCAATAAGGCCATTTTCGTCAAAACTGGAAGCTTGATGTCTTGATGTTCATCGATTTAACAACCATTAAGCAAACCAATCATCCGAAACCATGACAACCGAAGGCGATGGCATATGATGATTTTGAATTAAGTTTGGTTTGCTACACCGATTGGTCAAGGAGTCTTTCCCTTCGTATGGGCCTGCGCCTTCCCCTCTACCCCTCCCTTTCGTAATCCTGTTTCTGCTCTTTCCTCCGATCTAATTTTCCAAAATGTTCAATGTGAAAATTCCCAGGAGAAACCTGCTTACACAAGGCCATCGTGAATGAACAATTTGGTATGGTAAAGTTCCTCATCGAGAATGGCGCTGATTTGGACGTACGTTGCTATGGGCGCTTCTTCAGACCCGACGATCAGAAACCTTGGTGCATTGACTCACTGGAACAGGAGCAACTCATCCTCAACAAGACGACAAACTACGAGGGGTAACGAATTAGGAAATTTTGAATATTTAGATAAATTTGAATAAATTAGGAAAGTCCATCCACAAATATTTGTAAAGTATTGCCTTGTCAAATATAATTTTTTTGGGCAAGAAAATACTCTGCAACTTTCCATCGATGGATGTTTCTAGCCATATATAATTTTCAAGCTAAAAACAAAGAGAAACCTACCAAATCAGTTTAACTTTTCAAATTATTTCTAAAGATGAAATCTGTGAAATATTGTATCTATTAGGTTGTTCTCATAATAAAAGGGTACAGTCATTGAATTTGTTTGTCCCAATGGACTGTAGTGAAATTATTATTTGCTCCAGGTTGACCTACTGGGGTGAGTCTCCAATGACCTTTGCTGCCTGTATGGACCTGGATCATATATTCCGTTTACTGTGGAACAAAGGCGCGAATATAAATGCGAAAGACACAAACGGCAACACAGTGCTGCACATGATGGTGTTACATGATAAAAAGGTATACCGTAGTGATTTTAATGTGTTGTATAGTTGCTTCACATTACGGTATTAGTTGTAAGATATGCAATCGGGGAAAACCCCTTTCTTCACTTATCAGTACCCAATTGGGAAACTCCCTACATACCCAAACGGGAAGCTCTTCTCCATAACAAAATGGCAAGCTGTACCATTTTAATTATTCCTTCCACAATATCTTCCGTAAGGACATGTTCACTCTAACCTATGAGTTTGGTGCCGACTGCACCATCAAGAACAATCAAGGCTTCACCCCGCTGTCCCTGGCCGCTAAACTTCACCACCTCGACCTCTTTGAGCATATCCTCTTCCTGGAGAGGCAGCTGTCATGGAAGTACGGCACCGTCACCTGTGCCTCCTATGCACTGGATGGTCTGGACAGCATCAACTACGACGGGAGCATCAATGATAAGTCCTCTCTTCATTTGATAGTCAACCAGGTTAGTGTTGGCAATAGTTTATCTGTCAAACATGCACATATACCGAATGAGAATTAGCCTCGTCCCAGAATAGGGTTGTATAAAAAGCTCATGAACACAGAAACAAATGCCCTACTAAATTCAAATTTTGGAAATAATTGTTGCCCATTGCTAAACTATCATAGCAATCAGTTCTCTATTGCTATTTTAGCTACTTTTAGGTAATTTGTTCCTGGTTTTTTTTAATCCTCAGACAAGTAAGGAGCATCTTCAGATGCTGAAGGGCGTAATCTACAAGATGCTGGATGAGAAATGGAAAACATTCGGACGTTTCAACTTCTTTGTCCGTCTTGCTTGCTTTCTCATCTACCTTGCAATTCTCACTACAGCATTCTATCTTCGACCAGGAAAGGTACTGAAAGTAAACAAATTTAAAATTATTTAAAGTAACTGGTTCCATAAGAAATACAAATCAGTTTTCAAATGGTAATATCTTCACATTCTAGTCACTAGGAGTCCTCTGGAGTTTCCCTCCCATTTCAAAAACTAATGTTTCCACCTTTCAGTGACTATAGGTTTCATCTCGCTTACAGTGCATTACCGCATAGTACAATTTCAGTTTTGTTTTGGTTTTTCATGGTAGGATCCTAATGCGTATACCATTTATAAGAATGTGACTTTAGCAAATGGCACAGTTACATCGGTGGGAACAGAGATACAGGATTCATGCTACCTGCTTCGGACTGACACAGCGTCCGATACAGTAAGGTTAAATGTTATATAGTCAACTGCTGAATGTTGGAATTATATCTATTGTTTATTCTTGGGTAGTTGCTCCGAATACGTGTTTTAATGAGAATACATTATGCCACTAAGTTATATGTTCAGATTGGAGTAAGCTGATATCTTTTAGATTTGGTGCTATTCTAGTATCTTAAAGCAATTGTTATTGTTTTGTGGTAAAACAATTTTTAATTTGTAAAATGATCTTTTCATTTTTCCGGACTTCAAGGCACGCCTGGTATTCGAGGTGTTTAGTGTGATAGGAGCATCAATTTACCTGTTTTATGCTGCCAAGGAGTTGTACCACTTGGGCAAGGGGCCCTTCTTGAAGCTCCTGGTAAGTTGAATCAAGGCAGTTAGGCAAAGAGCTTTGACAAGAGCTCCTATTAAATTTAAACAATGTTGCCACCACTGCCATTGAGCCATGACATATGAATCTGCAAACTAGCACACAGACTGAAAATCTTTATATAAAATACAAACAACATTTCATATTATTACATTATATACATGGGTTGGTAGATGGAAATAGGTTTTTATTGATGTGTGATGAGTTGCCTTAAGTGAATGTCACAAATGAATGCCAACCAGTAAGTCATTTGAACACGAAAATACTTTGTAAACTATCCATGGATTTTTCTTTTCGTGCTATTTATGATTTTTCGACAATACTGCAAAATTACCAATCCTACAATTATTTTTCAGTTGAGAAAGATTCTCAAGCTAGGATCAAAACGTCAGGCCACTCTAATTTTAACATCTTTTATACTCTAGGTCATCACAGCAAGTAAGCAGTGTGCAGCAATTCTATTTTCTAAGTCAATTATTTTTCTCAAGGTGAAATTGGTCCGATATTAAACAGTACATACATAATAAAATAAAGTGCATTAATTTGTTTTATTAATCTAAGCATGTACGCTAATCGAAACAAGCTCTGGTATCAGTTAAGTTAGGCTTACATATGTCATCATATCTCTCTCTTTCAGATTCTTGCACCAGCTAAAGCTATCTTTCTGCTGTCATGTTGCTTTCTCGTCCTCGCTTGCTTTGGTCGCATCCCGCCCTGCAGCGATTATTACGAGGACATCTTTGTCACGTTCGCCGTGCTGGCCGCATGTCCGTACTCGCTGTTTTTCCTCCGGTACGTCATCCCTCAGGGTGTGGTTATCGGGACGACTACATTGAGAATATTTTTGGGGAGAGGGTGAAGGAAGAGTGCTCAGAGAAATTCTGGTTCTCTTTTTCACCTTTGAGATTACTTATTTTTGTGTCACTAAAATGCCAACATTTCTCTGTAGAACCAGCCATGTTTGTCAGACCTCTCAGTGACAGGGCCACTAGAATTCAAACTAGTGGAGCATTGGCCTTTCAACTGGTCTTCGTGACAGTGTCTCTTAAAAGCTTCGTTAATGCAGCACCTATTAATTATAACTCCTAAAGCAACATTGATGTTGCTTATTTTCATTCTCAATTTTACAGAAAATATTATGTACACATATGTAGCGATGTAACCAACTTAACTAGAGACACAACTTGTTTACAACGAACCAAATTTCATCATTTTTTTGTTACCTTTAGAGCACTCAAACTGGTGGGTCCATTCATCATCATGATATACAGGATGATTCACGGAGATCTTCTCAAATTTCTTGCAGTCTATCTCATCTTTCTCTTCGGCTTCTCGCAAGGTATGGAACTTGTTTACCACAAAGTCGATTTTACAGAAACAAGTTAAAGTTAGATCATATTTTGCTTTATTTCTATTTTTGATATTGAATTGTCCAGTTGTTTGGTTTCAATAAAATATAGAAATACAAATCTACGTTTTCTCGTGTCATTCGACTGTAGTAATGCACCGTGGGTCCTATTTACCCAAATATATGTTAATTGTATTTAAAAATCCTGCCTGTCTCAGTGTATGACAATTTTGTTCAATGTGTTTTTAGCCATGCATATAGTGTTCCTGGGTTACCGCGGTAATTTCCAATTGTTGGACTCTGTCATCGGCATGTTTGTGATGTCACTGGGTGAATTCGGGGATATCTATGCCACCTTTGACCAGACCCGCTATCCAATGATGGGAAAGGTAAGTAAGAGTCTGAAATTGTATGCAACTTTATGCGATTTTCCCATAGCCGTTAGATATCTGGACATAATTTGGCTTGGTTTAGTTAAGCCTTTTTTTGCGGATAAAATGAGTTGGGTAACAGCAAGTAACTGGTGTGGCTTAACGAAATGTCAATCATTCAGGAATATTTGTCCACTCCTACATATTTTTTTGATATACGAAGCAGAGGTGAGGCAGGAGGAGGGGAAAAAGGGGCGAGGCAGGAGGAGGGGAAAGAGGGAAAGGGGGAGGCAGAAGAAGGAGGAAGGAGGAAAAAGGGCGAGGCAGGAGGAGGGGAAAGAGGAAAAAGGGCGAGGCAGGGGGGGAAAGAGGGAAAAGGCAGTCAGAAAGGGGGGGCAGTTGGATGGGGAGGGCAGTTGGAGAGGGAGAGGAGGCAGGAGGAAAAGGTGGGAGGATGCTGGAGGAGGAAGGAGGCAGATTGCAGGGGGGGGGAAGAGGCAAGTAGCAGGAGAGAAGAGGCAGGAGGCCGAGGCAAAAGGCGTGAGGTGTGTTATGTCACATGGAATTTACTGGCTGGCTAATTCAATTGGCAAAATCAGTTGATTAAAAAAAAGAAGGTACGAAGTCAAAATGCAACAGGCTTACCCCCCTACTTCCTCTTGTTATGGCAGCTTTTATTCTGCGTCTATATGGTGCTGGTGGCTCTACTCTTGATCAATATGCTGATCGCTATGATGGGAAGTACGTTCAGTACGATCGCCGAAACAGAGAATGAATGGCAGAGGCAGGTAGGACTAGATCACCACCTCAACATAATGGGTTTACAATGTCGGGAATATAATAATCCATGCACTAGAGGCTGCCGAGCAAACAACAACAACAACAACAACAACAACAACAACAACAACAACAACAACAACCTGAGAATAAACACGAGATGAAAACCTCACACAAGTCCACTGGTGAACTGGTAACCAAATAGTATACCGGTATTTCACAGGACTCGCAGGGTAAAAGTACTGCTGAGGCACCTGGCCCTTCCCCCACCTCCCAGTGACCCTAACCTACTGTCCATTTCTCTTCCCAGTGGGCTAAGATTGTTTTAATCCTAGAGCAATCCCTCTCGCCTGTCGTCAGGATGAGCATACTGCACAGGTACTCAACACCAGTGTGGGATGGCCGACAAGACCGAGCAATGATTATACAGACAGAAAATGAGGCAAGTATCACCGCTCGTACGGTAGAGGTATAGGGGATATATATAGATGTAGACACAGAGCAATAGAGGAGCGAGAGCCAAAAAACCTGAACCTTTAAGACCTTCACTACTAATTGGCAAGAGACTTGACGGTGTACTTAATTAGTCCCATGACCGTTGTTGAGTTAACTTGACAAACACATCACACAAACCCACCATCATGCCTGATCAATGTTGTTAAAATGTTAACAGATTAGATTAGATTACCCAACCAATTAGTATCTTACTCGTTTGTACAGGAACATGATGCTGCTTCCATTCAGAAGTCCAAACATCGCCACACTATCAACACTAAGAGATACGCTGAAAATGTGCAGTGACAGGTACATGCAGATGTAGGTCTACTAGGGTGGGGCCCCTAGCTGGAAAGGAATCAAAGGGTCAAAGTGGGGCAGGGAAAGGGGGGTTGGGCAGGAAAAGGGGGTGGGGGTGGGCAGGGAAAAGGGGGAGCGGGCAGGGATAGGGGGGAGCGGGCAGGGATAGGGGGGTTGGGCAGGGAAAGGAATTTACCTGCGACAGGCACATCCATACTTAAGTTAAAAAAAAGTATTGAGCAGGTGCAAAGAATTAATAAAGATTAATGATACATTTGTAAGGGTGAACATTACCCCCTCCCACCTACCAAAGTAAACGAGGGCAAAGGTTATGTCCTCGCCCTTGTCATAATGAGAATTATCAATGCAGACAAAATATCTGACCTTCTCAATGTTCATAAACTTTAAATAAGCTTATCTTAGGATAAATTGTTTATTTGTTATTTTATAAATTGTTATTAGTCATTGTTCAAAAACTTGTGCTCCATTACCTCACTTATTTGCAGCCATTTGTATCATGCAGCCTATCAACAAGCTCATTATTCCCCTTAGAACCCTATTTGTGGCAACTCGTTATCCCGTCACATTTACAGAGTTGCCAAGTCTCAAACAAAGAATTGTTTACAAATCCGGCGTCACTGTACAGGACGAAACGAGCTCCCATTTATACACAACTAAGTCACTATTAACGGGGATGGATGATTGTTAAAATACGTTTTTGCATTTAAAAAAAAAAAAAAAGTGTGGGTACTTCATGTAGATCGATGGTAGATGGCAAATCAACTTGTCAAGTGTCTTTATAATCAATGCAGCAGGCATGATCGAGTAGGGATCGCAAGGGAGAGGGGAGCGACTCAAATGACAAACAACAGAGTTAAGACCACTTCCTTTGGCCTTAATGCATTCGGGATGTTCCCAAAAGAAACAAAATGCCTCAGCAAAAATATCCAAGATGGCATCCATGATGGCAGCCGAACAGGTTGATTGCATTAAACAATACATATTAACTATTAGGCAAATATTAAGGGACATCTAGGATCTGTGATTTCTCATTGGTTGCTTTTAAACTTCTGCAATTCAAGATGGTTTTAAAATGGAAATTGCTAAAAAAACTAATCCTGAGAGAAAAACAGTGTTTCCAAATTAATGATAAATTGGTTGTACACGGTCTCATTATACTTCTATTTCTGGGTGCCATTTCGGCTCATCTCATCTGGGAAGATCCTTAATTAGGAATCCTAAAACAAAAACGGTTTGGTTAAGTTCTGGGGCTGCGGCAAAGATAGTGCCGTTTATTTGTTTTGTAGTGTTAAATGAAGTTCATTCCCACAGTGCTCGATGAGTGGGGGGGGAGGAGGGGCGAAATAATGAATGCTTTCACCAGCCTCGTGGCCAATCTGAAGGCGAAACATCTATTGAGTGCTGTCATCTTTAACTGGAGGAACACCAAAACGAACACTAAATTAGCAGTTATTTTTCTAAGGTACACGAGTTTGTAAACGACGACTATGTATACATGTAGTTGTAATATTTATTTTAATAACTGAACACAGCTGAACAACCAAGTTTGATAAGCTTTAAATATACCCTGAAAATTACAAAAACCATCACCATATTTGATATTGCAATATTCATTCAGAATGTTAAACATCTCTTAAGTTATTTTTGGATTTAATATACTTTTTTTTAGTAATTCAAGACAATTTTTTACAATTATACATAGAAAAAAATATATATCTCTGTTTTTATAAAAACTATGGTGACGGATTTCATCTACAGAAGTTATTTTATTATTTCAGGATTTATGTAATTTCATTTAGGCTATTAAATACAAGTACTATATAATCGGTATTAAAGTTATTCAGAATCGCATTTTATTCGTATCTTGTTTCATGTAAAGTGCAGTAAATGTTTGTGCAATATGGATATTAAAAACATGTGCATGAAAAATCTGTAGTGCAATTGTTTTGAGAAGAGATTTCACAGTACTGTCGGCAGTACAGTGACTAGAAAATAGTCAGGGTTTTGTTTGTGTCATCGTTTCAAGGGATAACAACTACCAAATACTTCAATTTGTTAAGGTGAATTTGTCTTAAATCGGATCCACCTATCGTGGACAAGAATTTAAAGATTTCAGTGTCATTACTAAAGATATTTTAATCTCGTTGAAGTTGGTATCTGAATTATTATTTATGTAACTCGTGTAGTGTGTGTAGTATTTGCCCAATTTGTAATTGGGCGATACACTGAACAGTAGCCATGGTGTGGGGCAGTCTTATACCTTACCCACACGATTAATAACCCGCCAATAGAAGTGACATACATGTACTACAAAATGTGAATTGTGTATCTTTTAAACTTTGTGCATCGGTAATAAATTTGAAACGTTTTAAGCTCTATATGTGGTAGATTGATACCTTTATTTGTATTTGGAAAATCATTTTGAATTGATAATTAGATAGGTTTGCTCCCAGCTTTAAAATATTTTCATGCTGGATTTTGTCCTGGTGTATCAATTAAACTAAAGGGGAATCCACCAAAGTTACAAACTACCGAGTCGAGTGGGTCAAATTACTCAGGTTTACGTGAGATGTATTCCTGCGTCCAAAAGCCACACCTCTGATCATCACGGAGCAATACAGCATCGATGAGCGAGTATAAATGCGCCTTGTTCGCGGTACCTTGCAACTAGTTTCATTTGACCAACAATCCGAATCGTCCACATTTTCCGCCTTACTAATACCTCCGATTATAAAATGCTGGCAGAATTACTCTACTTATAATCAGAATCCAGGAAACTTGAGTAGACGTTACAAGTCTCTGTGCGTTATTTCTATCAGTTTCTGCAGCGTCGACGTCATTTACTTCATTATCGACGCCATTGTTCTCTCGTTCCTCCTGCTGCTCGATTTGTGAAATCAACTTCTCGCATTGGAATTTGGCCGAACTGTACACCGTACCGTTGGGACACATGCAGTCTAATTCGTCTTTGTCGTGCACGGAGTCCTCCGGGCACCCCAACGACATGAACGGAACGGCGCTGCCGTGGGAGTACCGGGTGCTCTGGTCGATGTCCCGCGGTCGTCTCTCAATAATGGACTTTACCGACTTGGACGAACCGCCCAGCACGCGCTTGATTAAGGTAACGTCCGGTATTCGCGTTCGTGGCGCCCTTCGTCTGCGGGTCGGTCGGTCGACGAGTCTGTACACAGTCGTTATGGTGTAAACGGCAGTTTCAGCTGACAGGGCCAAGTTGTAAAAGGACGAGTGATGCACAGGAACTAGCAAAAAAACCAGGGGGATAAATAAACGCAATAATCGTGTCACGATTGGTGAGCGCGCGGCTCCAAATTCATTAGTTTGCAACAGTGTGTATAAATGGGAATGGTGCGGTTTTATTATCGCGCCGCCACGAAAACAAGCTACACTTAACAGCGCGATTCGTGTCGCTAAATTAAAAGGAAGTACTATATCGTCGGCGTGAATTAGGACGCCCTCCATCGGAGGGCATGCGATTTGAGCTCCAATTTTGTTGCACGGCCAAGATTGGGAAAGCTCTCGTTCCCACTGACAAACATAAGTTTAATTTGTTAACTAAGGTAGTCCATCTTGGTAAATCCCTAAATGGCTTGCCATTTATGTTAAACACGCAGATTTTTAGCGCGAGATATCTTACCGAAAAGCGGTGCTCCATCATCGTCGTTGCGCAGATACTGCTGCTGTTCCAGCGGTTGCACGATGTCATTTGCGACGTGGCTGGCGTCGTACGTGTCGAGTAGTTGGCTGCCGTTGCGAGGCGTGAAGCTGAAGGAGGCGTCGAGGTGGGCCACGTAACGATCCTCTCGGGGTGCCTGGAGGCAACCCTGCAAGGTTTGGATGGTGAAGTTCGTTTAGGGGTCAATAGATAACAGTTACGAGATTCTTAACATGCACTACATTTAAAATTATGGACGTATTGGAGCTTGAGTAGAGTGGATCACTGACTCGCCAAGGCGCGTCTCAGCCACATAGGCAATCTGAGTTCGTGGTTTTCAAAAGTTTTGGGATCGCATCCGAGCCGGATGATATTTGTGAAGGCAATGCGTCTTTACTTGGAGCATTCTTTAATTACTGGTATATATACATTTTAGTGATAAAGTTACAGACCTGGTTGTATTCATCGGTGCCGTACTCCTCCCCCTTGCACACCATGAAGAGAAGCAGGTGCAGATCGTAGTCGTCACGGAGCAAGGCCGGGGAGAATTTCACCCGGAGTTCGACGTGCTCCCTGTGTGCCACGCCTCGCGAGGCCGTGCCAAAGCTCAGATCTTCGTTATCAGCACCTGTCGATACGAGGTTTTACGTTAACATGGATCGGCGACTAGCAAATCGAAGATCATAGCGACGCGTTCTGTCAATTTGTTAGACCGATACATGAAGCGCAATTTGCCAGAAGGCCATTAAATTGCACCGCAAAATAGCGTCGTGGGTACGATCTACGAGGCATTGTATATACACAACAACAACGGCATAGTTGCGACTGATTTCGTTTAAAGAGGGAGTAAAACGAAAATCAACATTATGACTTTTCAGACAG
>JAVCKS010004022.1:0-18757 GCA_032273685.1 Pteraster tesselatus | reverse complement strand
TCACGAATACCAGAGTCAACATTTACGAATTTATCGTTTCGTGGTGGCAAGTTGCACGTTGTATATATTTAGTATCATGGACTGAATGTTTAACCAAAATGAGACGTGCATCTATTTATTTTTGTAATATTACTAAATGCAAGTATATTTTGATAATATCCTATCGAAAGGGAACATTATTAGGATAAAATCATAATAATGTGATCTACGAAATTTGATGTAAACGTATCGGATAGCACGTAGTTATTACCAAAGTTTAGTACATGTAAAACGTTTGTACTTAAAAATGTGTACTTAAAGTAAAAAGCTACAAAATTTAATTTAATCTAATGTACTCCAGTCTTTTGCATATTTATTTTGTGTTGAAATCGTCAGTACCAGAAACACGGAAAACTATTAGTACGTGCCGGCCGGCTTGCGTATTTTTCGGGATGGGTTGGGATGGGTTGGTGGGAGGGGTTGATGGGAGGGGTTGGTGGGAGGGGTTGGTGTGAGGAGACGAGTTTGGAACGCAAATGTGTAGTACCGTCATACAAGGTGACCGACGGGATCTGTACTACGTGCTCACACAATTTGACTACCATCGTTCACACTGTGGGAGCATGTATCATGAGGAAGGACCCAGGACTGGGAGGAATCAGAAAATCGTATTTTTAATTTTTCTTTAAGGTCTTTACAGTATGGTGACTATAAGCAAGCGTATACCAGCATGTTATTCTATATACACCGTTTGTTTACACGTAATTACGTAAACAATATTTGATGACCCGTACATTTACGGTAGTCGGGCTAACATTGTACAGAGTAACGCAATGGTATTAATCTTCTATAGGGCCTACCAGTAGATTCATTAATTTGTAGAGTTTGTTCCCACCCAATAGAACGACGAAGACTTTTGCTGGTCCAAGGGACGTTACAAGTTAATGGTAGTAACATACATCGGCTAGCAATCGAGCATACTCAACACGCATTTGCCTTTATGAAATACTTTGTAAGTCTCGTCTGGTATAAAACTTGTTAGGACAAACGGGAAGGATTTCACATTATAGACGTTCATTATTTTGTTGGAGCTGACAGTATCTGACAGTGTTCGCTACCGGGCGAGCCTGGCCGTGCAACCGCCACCTCTCCAGACACCGCTGCGCCACTGACCCGTATACAGAACTAATCGCAAGGTAAGGCATAGAGGGGACTACTGACCGGTATTAAAGAAACCATTCAAGATGTAGTATTCCATTTCAGACCGAGTTTCCCTTGAGAAATAATGTAATTATTATTGAACATTGTCGATCTGATAATTCTGTAGCTCGATCTGTCCTTGTGACCTAGTATTAACTAATATAATGGTGTTATGGCACGAATACAAATCCGTTCAGGATATATCACGGAGCAACATTTGATTTTCGTCAAACACTCTAAAGTCCGTGGATAATTTGATTTGTGTGCCACTATGTCGTTATAAAACTTATAGCAAGGACAAACCTCTCACATTATCAAACTACACTGTTGCCCACAAAGTTCGAATAAATTTGTATATGGAAGGATTCTATACAGTGTGAGATATTTATGAGATCTGGGGTGTATATCTCCACTTGATCAGCTTACCACCAAAAAGTTCACAATTAAACCTGGAGGCACTCAAAGAGATCTAAGTTTTAAAATCAAAATTGTTATTCCAACTTTATGGGCAACAGTATATTTCTCAAGGAGAAATCGGATATTGCATCTTTAAACATCGGCCATCTGCGGGGCAGTCATTTGCTCCCCTTGGAGCATGCCGTCCGCCCTGACTAGGCAGTCGCTCTTTAGACTGATAGTCGATCTCATCCGCGTGATCGTGAAAATGTCACAAGACATTGCTGGTGAATCGGATTGTGCCGTCTAGTAGGGAGATTATTTTGTTTGTTTTTTTTGTTTTTGTTATTTTGGATAATGTCCGTTGTTGTAAAACAAATACTATTCAGCCCGTTCAGCCGAACTTTGCTCAAAGCAAATATACTTGCTTGTTTCAAACCGAAGATTAGAAGCCCGCTCTAAAATCCGTTACAATCCTTGTCCAAATTTACAATTAAACATTTCAAGAAATTTCAACTTGAACAATCGGCGTTTATTTTTTGCAGAAATAATTATGGCCAAACCGACTAACACGTGGCTCAAAACGACCTTTGTGTTATTCCTGTTGCACGTGGCATGTTCCAAATCGACAAGCGAGAGCTCCAAGAAATTCAAGTTCCTTTATTACACCGCTTCCGATGATGGCAGCCACCATCTGACCAACACCAAGATCGCAGCGGCCTTGGTCAACAGAGGTCACGAGGTCACGTTCCTCCTAAGCAACAGCTACACAAAATGGCGACACGCCGACGGCGCCGCCATGTTCAACTTCGCCGTGCATCGCTCGCAGTACACGCCGGAGGAAAGGCTGCAAAACCTAGAGATGCTCGCCCACCTGGGTCTGACCGGCCAGCTGCGCGGCATCTGGCGGACCACTGGCTACTTTCTTCGACAGTTTTTAAGGAAGGGCTTCGGCGGTAAGGGTGTACTGGTTAATTTCCACACGAACGAGTGCGACAGTCTTCTCGGGGACACGGATACCATTCGGATGTTGAGGGAGGAACAGTTCGATATGTTGATTGGGGATGATTTGAGCGAATGTCAACCACTTCTTGCTGAAATGCTGGGACTCAAGTTTATTCTTGTCAGCGGATTGGGTATCGCTCCAATGAAAGGAACATGGTAGGTGGTTCAGATCATTAAACCTATAACCACGTACATGGTCGGGTAGATTTTAAATATCAGCAGGTTTGTTGTAGTTAAGACTCGAGGCAACCCAATCCTCATATAGATACGAGGATTGTGGTAACTATAAGACTTGGAGAAGATAGAAGTAGATTCGTGGTAACTAAGACTTGGAGGAGATATGAGTATAGGTTTGTGGAAACTATAAGAGTAAAAGACGTGGAGGAGACATGAGTAGGTTTGTGGTAACTAAGACTTTGGAAGAGATATGCAATTACGATTTATGGTAGATCGTAAAAAAGCAAGTTATTGGCCGTTGTAAATTATGTGTATGTATATTTAAGTGTATGCCTTATAGAAGACGTTATTTGACAAGGGAATTAGGATGATTACCGAAATTCTAAAAATCCTGTTCCTCCAATTATTTCAAAGGTACGGTATCCCTAGCCATCCGGCATACATCCCCGCCCGCCAGTCCGGTTTCACGGACGTCATGACCCTCGCCCAGCGAACCGCCAACGTTTTCCACTATGTCTCCGCTGACGCTCTCAGACGCCTCTTCTGTTATATGAACATGTCCCCGTTGAGAAGGAAGTACAACATCAGCGTGGAGACCAGCCACCCAGCCATGCTGGCCAGGGCGCAGCTGTGGATATTCTGCGGGGGTTTCGAGCTCGAGTTTGCCCGGCCCGTGCAGCCCAACGCCGTGCTGGTTGCCTCACTGATGTTGGGGCTTCCGTCGAACGAAGAGGTAAGCACAACCATACCAAGACGGGCAAGCAAGATTGGCACCCGCGCAGGTTTCCGGCGGGCAATCTTATTATTAGAATACTAGCATTTTGACCCATAACTTTTCAATAATCAGGTACCAGCAGATCTGATGGCATTTATCGAGGGTGCTGGCGAAGAGGGCGTCGTCCTGTTCACCTTGGGCGGCCACGTGCACAATATTGCAATTGCGCAGGCGCAGATGTTTGCAAGCGGATTGGCTAAGCTGTCACAGCGGGTGATATGGCAGCTGGCTGGGAACGTATCGCTGCGGATACGCGTCGGTGATAATACAAAGATCGTGGATTGGATGCCCCAGCAGAAACTTTTGGGTGAGTACAAAGCGCCCATTCACCTTAGATGTGTACAGTTGGGTTAGTGTCCCGAAAAAGATGTACCGTATATCCGATTCCAGACCGATTTCATCTTAGAAATTCTATTCAATGTCGAATCTTAGAAATTATGTTAAATGTTTAGGTTTTGAATCATTTAGACTATTAGTGAACTAACCAATACATTTCATCATACATCGTTGATGGAAAGTTGGGATAAGGAATTTTGCTGTGTCATTCTTTTCCTTCGATCATGTGTGCTGCAGACCATCCCAAAGTCAAGGCGCTAATAAGCAACGGAGGGCTGAACGGCTTGCACGAGGCCGCCTGGTACGGTCTCCCTGTGGTCGGCATCCCGCTGTTCGGCGACCAGTTCGACAATTTGGAGCGAGCCGTGGCGAAGGGGATGGCGCTGGTGCTCGAAATAACAACACTGACCGAGGACCTCCTGCGCGAAGCCGTGACCAGGGTCGTCACGGATCCGAGGTAATTCATCACTTGTTTCCGCACGGTGTCAGCATACGTGCACATAATGCACTAGCTCACACTCGCACGCTTGCCATTCTTGCATATTATTTTAATTTGCTGTCTTCTATACAAACAACCACCGTGGTCGTCGTCCTGCATGCAACGGTCGCTACATCTAGGTCGCCCTCCGTCGATGTTTCTAGGGCGCCCTCCACGGTGCGCGTAATATCATAGAGATAAAAATGATATGATTATTGATAATCTTAATATCTGTACTAAATCTTAATATCGCTCCGACGGTCCGATCCGTCTTAAGGTTATTGAGGTCAAACATTTCTCGAGCCCAGGTTTCATGTTGGAGCGAAGGATACGAATACTAAGCCCCACAGAAGAATGATCACAGCTGTACCGTACTCTCCTCCTTTCTCGCAGGTATCGCGAGAGGGCGCAACGCATCTCTCGCATGCTACGCGACCAGCCGCTCATCCCCTCCGAGAAGGCCGCCTTCTGGATCCTGCACGTGACACAGCACGGCGGCGAACACCTGCGACCGCGCGCCGCCGACCTGACGTGGATCGAAAACAATCTCGTGGACGTGTACGGCTTCTTGGGCGCCGTCTTGTTATCTTGCGTCGTGTTGGTTTACCTTATGGGCAGATGGTGCGCGAGGCGTATCTACCGCGCCAGCAGGAGGCAGGTAGACAAAATCAAAACAAACTAAAGAATGTCTTTCTTCACTTTTTGTATATGTACCTATTACAGTGCCGCCGTTCTTTACTCCACCACATTTATAGTCAGATACATGTAAAGTATATACCCCACTCCACCCGTTGTAAAAGTGTTGAAATAAAACTTGTGTTTAAGTGCACAGTAAATTGCTGAGGTAATTAAAATTAGGTTTATTTTGCATACAAAGTCGCCGCGTTTTCGAGAACTTTCCATCAATACCCCGTTGGCGGCGCTGTTGAGAAACGAGAAAAAATCGACGACTATACCCGAAGAAAATATCTGGTGCCGACCGGCACGCGCGGCTCGGCTGCTGCCGCTGCTACGGCTGCACACGTGTACTTTACATGTACATTATGCACTGTAGTGTCATAATAATTGTAACGATGACAAAGTAATTGTGATTTTGCTTTGGATGACGAATGCCGCTCTATACTTTGTGATATTTAAACCAAATACATGTACACTCGAACAGCATTCAAATTCGCTTTTCAGATGCGGCGTTTCATTCGCCGTTAAATTTGCGCAAGGTCATAATTATTAATTGACGCTTTCTCACATGAACATTCGTTTGTAGAGGTTTGCACTTCCTTCTTGTTCTCTCTTGTTTCTAGAATTGTCATTTTTCCCAAAACTAAAACGCTTGCCTGAGTACAAATCCCCGGTTGCAGAACCTATACTCTGCTACTAAATTGGATGACGGATGTGTGGTTACTAAAACGAATGACATATCTGTACTAAGTGAATTTGTGTGTCTAAAAATGAAAGTTAAGTTGATCGATCGAAGCACACAAGCAAACTGGAAAGGAAAAATCAATTTAACAAGAACGTGTGAAATCTGCTGTTCACTGGGGAAAATCCAAATTATTTAGCCGATCGGGGTATATAGTCTTGTTCAAAGCGTTCTTACTGCTCGGGCAAAGACAACTATTATATAGATCTAGCCCAGAGGCAGTCATAAAAAGGGATGGTTGGTTGTCAGTGGACAAGTCACTAAGGAGATCGTCTAATTCCACAGGCCCTACCCAGACCAACTCGGGGTCAGTCGGCCGGCCAGTAATGCATCGCAGTCAATCTTTAGTCAGTATAGGGATTATACTTTCGTGCTTTCGTTGTGCATCCCTGCCCTCCAATAACTACTGGGTTTTTTCCCCCTGGCATCAAGTGGAAACTTAGTAAACCAAAGACTGCGCATTTCTGAGTGTCTGTACTACGGATACCCGGCTGAACGGTTAACGCGGGGAACCGCGCTGCATGCAATAAAGTTAAATCTCGGCCAAATATTTTCCCATTCGCTCGTAAATATACCGCGTAGGCCCCACTTACGTACGCACGTAGTACGTACGCATACTAACACGCATACACGCCAGGAATGTCAAACAACTCGTCTCTGTTTTGCCTCCAGGGCTCAACTAACTGCAACCTAATACACGAAACTGTAATTTCTGACGATAGACAATAATGTCGCGTTTGACGTCATTTTTGTATACTATCTTGGATAAACAATCGCCTGTCGGGTCGCGTGTGTACGTACGCACTTGTGCGGTAGTGCGGTGCTACTGGCTGTTTTCCACATGGATTATACGTATTATTTAGTGCTTGCAGAACTGGCTATATAGACAAAGGAATTTAATGCTAGACCAGGGATTTAGTTATCTTGGACACTCGGTGGTAGCAGTCGGCCTACGTTGTTGAATTGAAACGGCCACGAACCTCTCGGTTGGGTTCGAACCGGTTGTGCCGGCCTTCCACTGTCAACGACCCGCCCCGCCCCCAGTTGCTATGTCATGGAAGATTTCTATGGGTTTTTGTTTTACCGTCGCGTGTCTTAATGCTATAATGATACTAAATATTGCAATATTCAAGATGTAGGTGAATAATGTGAATAAATGAATAACTGGTAAATATGGTCAGGTTGGGTATAATAATTATATGGTTTTTCCAAAAAGTAATTCCGCCTCCACTTCATACGACAATGCGCCCTCTAGTGTTTGTACGGGCGCGACTTTTACTTTTATAAACTACGACAATGAGGGCGCCCTCGTACACTTGGGTTTTTTGTGGGAGGCACAGGGTGGCGCTTAGTCTAGTTACGCGATCAAATTATTTAATCAGCCACGGTGGTACATACAGTGAAGAGGGTTAGGAAAGTGTGACGTCACAGTTGGCGTGCCGACTGGTTTTATCAATTTTGATCACTTGTTTCGTGGACCCGCCGTAGTTAGGTTTTGACTTTTAGTCATATCGACATTTATTTTGAATGTAGGCCGCCATAATTTATGTATAATGAAAGTTTATGTGTAGTTTATATAATGTATGTATAATTTATGTATAATTTATGTATATTTATTCTTAGTGGGCCATTACACCCCGTTTGTTTCATTTTAAATTCAGAGGTCAATATCACCCAGGTCATAAACGGTATTTTATTGTTTTAAAGCAGAAGTTGACTAAGACTAAGGGTTTGTACTATTAATTGATTACGTCAAACTCTCCAAAATAATGAAATCCCTGTGAAAATCGACCCATCCGTTATTGAAATACAGTCGTTCAAAGCTATCAGATTTCGTATTATATTGCCTTCGACACTTCGACGACGCGACAAAAACAATTTTGCGTGACCGCATTATTCTCTGGCGCGCTTTTTATTATATTGTGCAGGCCCGGCTCGCGGCCCGCGTCGTCTCGCCATTCGCGCTATATATTATTCTAGACCTAATGCACTGCAGTGATGTCATGGGTCAAAGGTCGCCAATTTACTTTTTGGCCGATTCTTTCCCACGAATAAAAACACGTTTCGACCGATTGTTAGCGAAGTCATAGGAATTTTTTCAAATTAATTGTTTTATTTCAATACTTTCACCAATAGCTACGGATTATATCAAATATAGTGGTAATCAACTTCTGCTTTAACTGTAACTAGTGCTGTTGAGTATGAGCTAGAAGATTGTGGCAAATACTTATTGTGAAAATTGAACGAATAAAAGCCCGAACGAATTCTTCCAATTGAGCTGGTTGACACAGTTTTTAACCCACTACAACCCGCGTCGGTACGTCATGGGCTGACCACTAGTGGATGTATGTATTGTAAGAGGAAGGAGTTACGGTTTGGAATGGTTGGAGGAAAATTCCAGGAACTCAGTGGGAAAACCTACGAAGTTAGGCAGGGAAAACCCAGATCACATGTCAGCCCCCGGATTCGAACCAGGTTGTTCCGAAGGTGAAGGTAATGAAAGTGCGCCACCACCCGACTACCCGGTAATGATGATGACAACTTCCGATGGGTGAGAAAGGTTGCATAGGAGGGTCATCGAGTGGGATAGTCTATAATATTTAAGGCGAATAACTTTATTTCCTTTACGGCGACTAATATTTATGTCATATATCCGACGTACTTCAGTAAGCGTATACTACTAAATCTAATCATAACATATGAAATCAATATTATTGTAGGCCTAGCCCTATACATTCTTCTTCGCTGTTCGTTTTATTTTAATCTCCAAACAATGTTGACGAAAGAACAAAACAACAAGAGCAATGACTTGTACATGATGACCCTCACGAACAAAACTCTGCCTACGGGCCATAAACAATACACAGTGACTTGACGCAAGACTATTAAATACCGACCGTCCAAATGCGCGCGTGCATGACGCCTCTATAATGACGTCTGTTCGCGTATGACGTCATGTCATAACGAGATAATTCGGATGTCGGCTAGTGAAGTAAAACAAAGAATTATAAATCAGTAAACCTAATACCGCAATTACACCCGGGTCTTAAATTATAACTGGCAGCCGCACGGCTCTGTTACAAACAGGAAATAACTACCGTCGAAACGTAATTCCACCTCCATGCTCCGCGGTCTGTATCCGACACACATAGCATACAATAATACGCTGGTTGTACTGTCACGGTGGCAGCTCTGTACGTGGGAGAGTGGCACAATCTACATTCTGGGGTACGGACAGGTTTAGTAACAACGTAATGTATGACCCTAACCCCTAACCCCTAGTGAAAGGTCAATACAGGTCAATCCACCTGCATGATAAAGGAATACGAAATAGTTCGAATGTGAAAGGGACGGTATTTCGCGTATGTTTTTTGCCCACTAACCACACACACACACGACCAACGCCGCATTAGTTTTGAACATCATGTACCAGACTGAAACTGGCTTCAGTAATATTACTCGCATTAACAACAGATGCACATCCGAACTAAATGATATCCGAACTAAGCCGGACACAAACAATCTAAGAGTTTACTGACCTTGATCCTGCCCCCCCCCCCTCCCTCCCCATTGATTACGTCTCATTATTCCGCTGAGCTGTGGGATCTTAATGTGACAGTGAATAGTTTTATAACGGTACAGATACGGGGGAAACCGCGATTATTTTGCTAGTAGGCCTAACCCTTAGTCAGTTATAATTATTTTATTCATAATTTCTCTCAGTGCAGAGCGATTTTGTTTTCTGGTATAGTTCCTGAGCCATCGACTTTTGGACTGTGACTATAGCATTCCCATTTAGTCTGCTGGTGGCACTGTCTTTAACCACTTTAACCGACCACCACAGTCTGTATCATCGGTAGATAAACTTTGGCTATGCTCACCAGTCACCACTTTGTTGGTATGTATCGTGAGAGGAGGGAGTTACGGTTTTGAACGGCGGGGGGAGAAAACCCGCCCAATCAGGACTGGGAAAAACCAGCCAGAGTCAGCCTGGCAGAGACCGAAAACCCAGTTCACAATTCAGGCCCCAGGATTCGAACCCGGCCCCATACACCCAAGAGACCGCGATGACGCGATCGAGCTGGTGTTATCTTACCACAATGGTATGTATTTTATACCTATTCTTGCTTTGAAAGGGGGAGGTTGGTGGTCTGTATCGGTTACGATTGCGGTTTGAGAGGTGGAAGGAAAGTCCCGGAAATTTGGCGAAAACCGTCGAGGTCAAGTAGGGCTTGAAAACCCAGTTCACAGGGTTCACAGTTCACGGGGCTGTACTGCGGGGTTAGTAAACTGTTGGTTAGACCAGCACAAGGACATGTTTTGTGAGGTACTAGATTTTAAAAGTGAAAAAGATGATTTTCAGAAAACTGTGAAGAACATTCGAATCGCGCGCGAGGGGGGAAGGGTGGGGGGGGGGGGGTTGATCGATGTTCATTGAATGTTTGTTGAATATGCATTTCAACAAACCAGTATAACTAGCGTATTGCCCTGTTCAATCATTGGTAATGAAAAGGCGAACGGCACGCGCTACGTGAAGGTCAGATCAAGAGTTGGGAAATCCGTCAGACACCGCGGAGTCACAGACACACGTCTACGCATCGAGCTATCTCTTCGTAGAAAACGCAAACAGGTTGGTGTAATTAACTAGAGAGAAACAAGCTTATTTGTTATTTTAAACAAGGACCGTTTGCCCAGCGGTTTTGCAACGGTTTAGTTTCAGTTTGTTGTTTTTTTGCAGAGAAAGTGGAATCGAGGCAATTTAAAACCAAAGATTCTGCCGGGTTGTTTTATATTGTATTACTGACAATATATGTCTGCGTGTGACAGACTGACAGCAGTGTTTTGCTCCTAAATACGAAAGTTTATCAGTAGAACTACACTGTCCAACATCCGAACAGATTACTGAACTCTATAGAATTAAAGAAATGTCGCCGCTGGGCCGGATTTCTGCCGGATACGTATGATTATGAAACTACATTAGTAAGATAGCGGACCGATGGCTTCCAAAAAATGCCCAGCAATTTTACAGAACAGACGGGCTATCCGTGCTACCCCAGTGAAAATGGTACTAGCATTTCTATAGAGAGTGTAAGGGTTAAACAAATATTCTAAAAAGATAAAGAATGTATCTTAGCTATATCATAATCAAAAACATAATTATTTAGCATTAATCCCGATTATATTGCCACGGCGGATTTTGTTTTAATTGGGATAAAATAATAGTGTAACTCAAAAGAAAAATGCCCTTTAAATATTGGAACCAGCACCTCTACTATACTACCCTTTTCTTTTAATATATCAATTTCAATCATCTAGGACTACTAACATTATGATGACTGTTATGCAAATTGTAACATCGTCACGAAATTTGCATATACGCACGTACCCAGCAAAGTTGCAGCTTTACGCGTTTTGAAAGTATGTAATAAAAGTGCATGGTGGCCATAAGTTTGATTTTTTGTTTAAAAAAACAGATGACGGTGGATCCTTGTAGAGAAAATACATTATATTTTCTAATTGGTCGACGTCACAATGAAGGAGAATTGAAACGCACACAGATTAGCAATACACCTCTGGCCAACAACATGTTGGCAACAACAAAGACTGTTGTTCTTACATTGTTGTTT
Source organism: Pteraster tesselatus (assembly GCA_032273685.1). Lineage (NCBI taxonomy): Eukaryota > Metazoa > Echinodermata > Asteroidea > Velatida > Pterasteridae > Pteraster > Pteraster tesselatus. The sequence continues at coordinate 7,364 of JAVCKS010004022.1, read as the reverse complement.
TTTCATGTCCGTGCTCTCTGATGACCCTCGGCTCGGACATCAACAACATGCCACACAAGCCTGATTGTATGACGTAGGGGGTGTCGTATGACGTCATGTTCTCTCGCTGTCTTAGCTTTCACGCGCGCGCGTATTAAGTCAATTGCTGTAATAGCGTGTGGGTTGTTAGCACAGTCGATCGTCCATGGTGATTTGGTCGGGTTTTCTGCGTAATTCAGTTGTTGTTTTGTCCAGTTGTTTATTTAAGAATTTGTTTATTGCTTTTCTTCTTTGAATAATTAATATATTTATTCTTTCAGTTTCTATTTATATACTTTTCCTTTCAGTCCCAAACATTGAGGGCTCATGGCGAGTGCTTTCTTATTTCTTTAGGGTCAAAAAAGTAACCCTTTTACCCTAAGTCAGAATCAACATTGTCTAGATTTGTTTGAAGATCGATTCAAAATCATTGTTAGCGAATAATTTATAGGCCCAAAGATAATTAATTTTAGATGTTTATAATTTGGGCGGGAGCGTTATAGAGGCGGGCGGCCATTTTTTGTTTTCGTGCATAACTTTGGGTCTTTGGGATATCACCTTGCGCGATAGCCAATAGGACGCGATAGCCAGTAGGCATACACTTATCACGTAGTCTATTTAGGGTTGGAGTTAGGCTGGGTTAATATAATTTAGATGTCTAAATATCACAATAATCCTAATATAATAATAGTTCTATTGAACAATCTGCCAACAAGATGTAGTGTTGCCAACTGCTGTGAACCCCAGAGTCGTGTACGGGTAGGGGGGGGGGGGGAATCGCGGGCGGGCGGGCGCGCGGGACGATCAACACGGTGTTTCACAGTAAGCCTTAGGATGTGTTTATTGGAAAATCACTCATTACAGACCGGTGACATGATGAAACATTTTCCGGTGCAATGTTGATGTGCGTCGAGCTACACCGTTACCCGGTATGGTCGGGTTCCCAGTCTACCCTGGTCCCGATCTCCCTTACGACCCACGTTACGGCGCGTTCTACGTCACCGTACAATAATAATAATATGATAACAGACCATTTGTCAGTGTGTGCAATCTTTAGGATATCGATTTCATCATGATCGTCAAGTGGATGATCGGGTGTTGACGACAGGAGTTGGGTAAACGGCGGTAGCTTAAACGTAGTCGACCGTAGGAGGGTTTCGTGGCATGGTATATAGTCTGTGGGAGGGGGGGGTAGATGTTATAATACTAATAATCATAATCATAGTCATAATAATACTGTATGACGCTAACCTTAACCTTAACCGTAAATCTATCCATAAACCTAACCCAAGCCCTATTACTAGGTTTTGGGTTAGGGTCATACATCATTTTGTTTACAATCATATCTCTCCCTCCCCCACCCCTAAAATGAACTATGTCATGAAACCTTCCTACGGTTGATCATTTTTATGCTTCTAGGTAAAAAAAAGACCCAGTTCGGTATTCCCGAAGTATACAGCTAACAGATCATGCTTCAGAATGATAGATTCGCGGCTTCAGGTTTGTGGATTACTGGTCATTTACTCTGTGATTGAAGTTTAATTTACGGGATGAATTAATAGATAGGTTTCGCAGGCCTGAGTACGGATAAGGTTACGGATAATTATAATACATGTAATCGCATTCGTTAGCTACTTACGCGTATGGTAGGTACGCGTTGCTACGTACGCGTGGAAATATTGTGTACAACGGATACACGTCACACCGCGACACATAGTGATGACGTATTCGTACGCGTAAACGGTACCCGCGACGTGCGAAACCTCTCTGATGACGTCATCTGAGAATGACATTGCTTGTTATACTCGCATCGACCACAAAGCAAACAATTACCACGTTCCTGATCGCACTACCAACGATAATATCTCGGATTAAGCACTGTCACTCAGCCTGGTGATCTTAGGAGTGATTTATGCTTTGAAACCATGAAATGGCTTGCCCGAGAAACTATGGACGCTCCAATCCTCCGCGGTTGTGCAACCCCACTGATCTCTATAGAAATGGATAGCGTGTATCCTATTGAAGCCCCTGCCGTTGTGTTGAAACCATCGATCCGCCATCTTGCCACTCCCCTTTTCAACGGAAAGTCATTTATTCATTACAAAAATCCCCCAAAAAAACCAATGTGGGACCGGATTCCATCGGGATACGCATGTTTTGAGGGTAGTAAGATGGGGGATCGGTGGCTTCAAAAACCGCCATCCAGTTCTATAGAGATCAATGTGCAACCTCTCTCGAATAAAGTGTTCGGTTGGGTCATAGTGCGTACGAAATCCGGGCGGCCCACAAAGCATCATTTTAGATTTATGAGTTCGTCACTGTGGTATACTTTACCTATTTGTATTTCGCGACCCTATAGTACAATGTGTCAGCGTAGACTATTAAAGGGCAGAGGTCATCTATGATGGAACGCCTGCTACTTAAAGATTCCCTGATCGATTTCATTTTTTGTTTTTCGAAATGAATAATTGGCTGGCAGTAACAGATCGGACAGTGGATCTTTAACATAAAGCAGTTCTGAATCGGTTGGCTGGGGTGGGGGGGGGGGGCATCCGGGAAAACGCGAAGGGCAATTCGCGAACGTCACGGAATGCGTGCGAAGCACATTGGAGATTGCGCAAATATTTCTCATTAAGCCCAGCTCGTAAAAAAGAAAACCTCGAAATATCTTAAAACACACCCTCTCCACGAATGCTGGTCTTGGACGAAGTCGTTGTAATTGTACAGACCAAATTGCTTCCAGGAACAGGGGGATGGGCGCTGTCTCATTTTGTCCCAATTACCTGAGAATGTCGATTCGTGTCGTAAACAGACCTCAAATTAATACTGGCGGGCCCTTCGAACAACGATGCACACGTGCTGAATATCATGGTTTATTATTATTATTATTATCTCCATATGGTCTACATGGATTTACGGTAATATATCATGCATTTAGGCTCAAGTGGGATCCTAGTTTTTCGTGCCAGCCATTTCGACCAGCAAGCTCCAGAGTTTCTCTGTCTTGGAAAGAACTATGACTTCGGAAGCCGAGTCACAGGTGTGGACACTCGATGTTTGGACTAAAATACTGTAGTAAGTCGGCGTCAGAAGTTGTTTGTTTGTTTGTTGTCAGTCAAGCTGGTTTCCCCTAGGCAGGCCGACCTTGCGGAAGTACGAATCCTCTGTCTATAGCAGACAACCGCCAGGGGCCGGTGTGAAAGGCGATAGTGTCTCGTATAGAAGATATTGCCCTTCTTATCCCGGACCCTATCCATATCTCTCTTGATAGGATGAAGTGTCACACACACCCCTCCCTGTCACGACCAAGTAATTCTGCGCTATTACGATCACCAATTGGCCGAAAGATATACATAATCACTGTGTGTCCTCAGTTAGTTAATCATTCTTAATTACTCTAGTGTAATATAAACGTCGCAGGTCAGACCAGTTAAAGATGTACTGTTCGATTTCAGGCCGATTTCAATTTGGGAACTAATCTTTAATCTTGAATCGATAATTTGCTAGCGTTTGCCCAAGTTGCAACGCAAACACAATTCGCGGTTCTTTATACGGAGTACTGTCGGTTTGTTTTCGTGCAGTGCATCATTGTTAATGCCGACACACTGCAAACTTACCGGTACCAATTAATTATCAATTCAACGTTATTTCTCAAGAGGACATTTTGGCCTAGAATAGGAATAAATTCGGGAGGGGAAGATAAACAAGCTAGTTGCATTGTTCCATGAATTGGTTAGTATTATCCCAAGAGGGAAAACATGTTGTACGGTCATGCAAACCTGTAACTAATGGGGGCGCCCTGTTTAGCCATGACGATAATCTGTGTAGGCCCTTAGAAATCCGTCGGTGTACAGGCACAATTAATTACCATCTGCATCGACAGATTGACAGAATGTGTAAAGTTCCCTCCTCCTCCCCCGGGCCCCGGGCTAAATAAATTGGGGATCCCTACTAATATTTAATGTGTACAATGTACACCATAAACAACAACCCTGCCCAGGCCTTTTTTTATATATTTTGTTTTGTAGGTGTCCTTGTTCGTTTTTTTCCCCCCAGCAACGCCGACCGCCAATGAAAACCCTCCTGTAACGACTCCGCGCGTATACCCCGGACGAGCGATTTGCGTCACAACCTGGGTTCGTTGCCACGGCAACTAATAGGGGAGTCTCGAGGCGCACTACCGCGCCCCCCTCGAAGTATGGAATGACGTCACAAATTGACGTCCGCGTGATATCGGGCGAGCGCTATATAGAGCTAGCTAGCTGCGCTGAGAGAGAGAGGGAGCTGAGGGGGGGGGGGAAACCCACCCAAACAGAACAAAACAAAAACAGAAGAGGGGAAAAAAATTAATTATTCTCCCGTGCCGCTTGCTTGCTTGCTTACTTGCTGCGTATGCGAGCATACGGTTTGCGTGCGGTGGTCGGATTGCAACATGCACCTGTACCGCAGCATACCACGTTAGAAAAAACCGTATACGTAATACAAAATGATATTGCACGGGTGATAATGTCTGAGTCATCGGAGTCGATCGGGTAGTAGGGGGACGCGGAACGCGTTTGGTTTTTCGAGGTAAGTGATGCCAAAAAGCATCTCTGCAATGGACAGAAATACCTCCGTCAGATGGATGGGACTGCTCTCTGTTGCAGCTGGGGATTCTAGTGTATTATCTGGTTCGCCTTTCGCCGGTGTAGCCCCTTGGATTTTTGTTGTCTTTCGGTGTTGAAAATTTGTGATGAGCGGAGAGCTGCGTACGGCGTGTTTGACCGTGAATCCGTTGTGAACGTACGCCGCGAGAGCGTGCTCACCCTCCCCGTGTCACCCTCCCCGTGTCACCACCACCGTGTCACCAGCACCGTGCGGTAAGTACATGCAGTTCGTTTGGTCAAAGACCAGAGCCGATTTTATTATTCTAGCGCAATCATCACATATGTTTTACATTGATGAAATATCCAGGGATATTGCTTGTGTGAAAAGTATAAATTTAGGAATGTCAAAGCAAATTTCAAACTCCTTCATTCTACATACATGTATGTAACTTTATATGCCAAACAAAAGAGGAACAAATCTAAAGCATAATAGGACAAATTGAAACAAATGCAGTAAACGGTTGAATTGATACAGATTTTTAAATACTTATTTTAGTAGACCTTCCCAAAAATATATATAGACATGTAAAATTGAAAGTGCTCCTCATTTGAGCTTTGTACATTACATGTGTATAATATTACACTGTAGACATAAGAAATCGTGAATAAATGTGAGTGAATTACGACGTGATCGCATGAATGCTTTCAAATTTTGTGTTTGTCATATCTACAAAACCATAACATACAACCCTAAAATCAGGAGCACTTTACAATTTACTTAGACCCCGTCTAATCATGGTCATATTAAAAGTCTGTGTACATGTGTGTGCACATCGTATCACCATATTTGACATCCCAACTATAATTTTGTTTGCCTCAACAACACACAATTACTTTGATTTTCATTTCAATTTTTCTAAATAATAAATGGCTAGGCGTACGGTAATACTATTGCTGCTAAAATTATATGCTAAACTCGGTACTATAGCTTATTAATGCTAAGCTACTAATGGCCCTATAAATTGCATGACAATAGTTGCAGATATAAAGTAATTGCGTAGAGTAGAGGCCTATGCTGACACCTATTTCAATATAGAAATGATGTCACAATAGGAAAGATCGCCCTCACAGTCTAATCATATACGCCTAGGCACCATGACAAGGTAATTTAATGAAATACATATCTGCAAAATAACCTGTATTATTTCTATAGGCCTATTTACATTTTTTTTTAATTGTTGATTTTTTTATGGGAGAAAAAACCCATTCCAATCTATATTAAGTAATATTATAATAATATCGGAAAGAATTCGGATGCTAACCACCGGTTTCCCTTTGTTATTTTTCCAAATGTACCTTAATTAAGAATAACTAGATGAAGAGGTTTTCAACTCGATCTAATCTTTTTTTAATGACAAAAAATACTTTTGCGGCGCGGCTATTTTTGTATCCTGAATAAAGGCTACACTTGCAGTTGAAAGTCTAGTCACGTATACAGTACGTGCAAGTGTAGCCCTTTAGCCTCGTACGTATTTAGGTAGAATTGTAAAAGTGTCACTTAAAAAAATTAAATTACCAGCTATTTTTTAGCAAAATTAAAAACTTCTTCCTTTAGATTTTCCCTAGTCAAAATACACTGTCTGTAGGTAAATTTGGGGAAAATAAACGTGCCAATATCTTTGGTTACAAATTTTTTTTTTAAACCTCAGTTATATTTGGATAACAATCATGGTCATTATTTTATAAATAATAAAAATGTTAAACAAAAAAGTTGCCCACTTTATAGAGCCCTAGGTGGTATCGCGCCGCCTAACCCCACGAGCCATGGTGCTCTTCTTAAATGATCAAGAAAATATACATAGTCTTATACCTAACCCTGACCCTGAGCCCCTAACCCTAACCCTCTAACCCCATAATCCTAACCCTACAACCCTAACCCTAACCCTAACCCAAATGAAAAACAATCCTCAGATTTTGTCAGAAATGTTCATAGAGTGCATGTGCAACCAGAATAGAGGTCACTTAAAATTAACCTGCACAAATTGGATTATGATCATGTAAAAATAGCTACAGTGTTTGAGAGATGGACAGGGTAATCTATGGCTTTAATTAGTATTGCACAATTCTACATTTGTGGGATATTATGTTTGTATACTAAACTCCAGAATCCCCTTCCAGTCAAGATTTTAGGCCTGTATTGTTTAATTAAAATCTGGCCACAGAAAAGGGAAGTGTCTGGTGGCCTTGTAAGTTGCTTCAACATTTTCAACGTCATTGGGTTTTATTGTATTGCCTCCGTTCCTGAAAGAGTAAACAGTTTTATTCAGCGTTTCAAACAAACGGAATTAAAAAAGGAATACTGTACCAACAGTACTTCCTGCAGATTAATCCTATCACCGACTATTCCAGATTGTTTTAATTTACAAACATTTGTTTTTCTTCAACTACAGACAAACTGGAAGCTTAGCAGTTTAATCCCAAACACGCAAGAGACGGACGGAAAATGGTCGTTATGGCAACAGAGACACAGGGAAAGCCTCGTCGAGGTCACATCCGGGTTGGTTTCTACGATATTGATAAGACCATAGGGAAGGGTAACTTTGCTGTGGTCAAGTTAGCCAAACACCGCATCACAAAGTCACAAGTAAGTAATAGAATCACCAGTACCATACATGTATCTTTAGGGTATATGGGTGTTTCCATAAATTAGGGTACCAATTTCTGATGGTGTCCCCTCTTACGTCGTGAAATGGATCCATT
>JAVCKS010004011.1:0-18757 GCA_032273685.1 Pteraster tesselatus | reverse complement strand
CTCAAATGCAAGCCTACCAACAAGGAATTCCCAAGTGGTCTCCGCAAATGGTACTAAAATTGCCCACACAGCTTAACCTCATCACAGAAGTAGTATAGTATAATTCTGTAAAAGAGAATTTTCCAAGGCACAGTCTCGACCAATTGATTCTGTGATCTGTCATTGTCCAACTGGACTGTAAAACGGATCCAGAGTGTTAAGACAACGCCTCATACAGATTCTCCAAGCCTCATCCGTCCCTGGGAAAACCTTAAGCTACAATGAGTGACCATCACACTTATTATTGTACAAATTCTGTCCTATAACAATAACATTCTTAAAAACAGTAGTTAGTAATTCAGTATTATTCTTGAGTGTACTAATTCAACTAACCATTTATGTTGTGTTAATTTAATAGATCAGGTATAATATTTTTTTATTTCTTTGTTGCGTCGTGAAGAAATTCAGTGTAATCTGGTTTAATGATGTTTTGGACCGTAACAATGGTTAGTTAGCCTTCTCTCTGGTGTATTACAAAGAGTAGTACTCATAGGGGGTTTTCGTCTTGGTCGGATGTAAAATCAGGTGTACTTTAAGGTACCATCTTAGAACCAGTACCTTTTCTATGTTTCATTAATGATATTCCCAAAATATGTTAGATTACTAATACGATTATATGCTGACGACTGCATTTTACACAGTCCTATTAATAGTTTTGATGACAGTGCCCTCAAATTTAGATTCGTTGTGCGACAGGTCCCGTACATCGAATTTAAATTTCAATGTTAATAAATGCAGATTGGCAGTCAAATTACAAATTTCTTCACTAATCAGACAAGAGAAAATACTTCCGCATTGCAATCACCTTCATCCATTAGGGCAGGGCGCAAACAAACGATTGGAATAATTTACTAGAGAGCATAGTAAATAGCTCATCTTTGACAACTTTCAAAAACAGTTTTAAAGGTGCATTCCAAAAATGACACAATCTGCTTCCCCACAATGTTATACCGTATTTTGTAAAAACTCGTATTAGTACTATACTGTAAATCTGTGATTGTTTTTTGACGCCACTTATCTCTTTTGTATTTCTTCTTTACAGGGAAGTGATTTTAAACGGGCGGTATAGCGTATAGACATTGTCTGAAATAACTAAAACAGTTCTGATTCTCCGCCGATATACTTACTCTCATAGACCGATGCAAACGTAGAGTATTTCAACATGTGTACGGCGGCTTTTTTGGCGACCCCGAAAGTTTTACTACAAACGATGCCAGCCACGTGAGTTCCATGACCCCCCGAATCACCGTCCTGCATGTTAGGGTAGACAATAGAGTACTAGGCACACCGGCACCACTGACTAGTCAAAGACGGGCATCTGTCATGCATAGAGGGCGGCGTTTATTTTCAACGCTGCTTCGGGGAGTCGGTTTTTAACACAAATAAGGCTTTACACTGACTACGTATTTGGTCGAGTTACAAATTTGATCATAAAAAGAGGTCCAAATGCTTTAATATAAATTAGAATATAATTAGCTGTTACCGTTTTAGTACTGCACACGTGATAGCTCGCTTGCCCGCGAAACTCCGCGTGGGTTACATCAATGCCGGTATCAATCAAGTAGACGTTCACTCCTGTGCCTTTATCTTTTCAAAGTAAAAACATAATGTATACACAGAACGGCTCTTGATCAATGCATGGTCACAGCAGGGGCTTCAATGTCTTTGATGATGGTCGTACAGGGGGTTGAATGCCTACCATGATGCATACAACAGGGCCACACCGGGGGGTCAATGCCTACCATAATGGTATAGACATTCTAGTATCCTTCAAGAGAAGGAAGGGTGATACATGTTCTGATCACATCGATGGTCTGTATTTTGACTTGAATGCACTGGGAAAACTCGTTTACAGTTTAGGAACCACAAACATTGAGATGTTAGGTTGAGGTTTGGCCGGGCTCCTCCAGCGGTGCTGCGCCGCTGAACCACGGTAATATTCTCCGGCCGTCACGCCTTGTTACTCACATTGAGTATTGTATTGCTGATCCATTGGTACGTCTTCTTGGTCAATGCGATCTAACCCCCACTGCACCGTAGAGGCTTCTACCTCTACTTCACCGTTTTCCGTAACAGATTTTACGCCATCAAGCCCACGTACCTAATCCCCAAAATTAAGATAATTATGCTCAAACAACTCGTGCGGCTCAATCTAGATCCAGCAATTATTAAATATTGATAACTGTATTAATTCCCTGGGTAAATTCGTTCCAGCCACCATAATGAGACGTCTAGAATAAAATAGAAAGATACTATTTAATATAACTGTTTTAGATACTAATTGTTTCTTCGTTCGGCTATCGACTGGAAATACTAGAGAGAGTGCAGTTAATAACTGATTATTAATTTTCGAACTCGTCATAAAACAGATTCCAGACCCGACATCATACCTAACATGTTATATTTTGTACATACACATATTTTATTGTTGTATTGTGAAATTCTTGTCCCTTGTTTTAGTGATTTGTACGGGTTATTCAGCCTTTTTCGCAACCCTAGATCTTGTTGTCTAAAATAAGTACATATATGCTCTATAAAAGGATACCGGTGGACAACTAGCGATTTGCTTTCTGTGAAATATGTTCATAAATGGTATCTCTTTTTTGCCAGGCGATTGAAATTTAACAAACGACGTTTGACACTGCCCGAATGCCGTATGTGGGACGATCTACAATTCGTATCGTTTACAAAGGTTTGTCGCATTCGTCCCTCTTCCATCCTACAGGCGAGGAGTCGGCCTCAGAAGGATTCATAAATGTATCCCCATACAAGTCTGCCGTCCTTACCATGTCCAACACATCGTCTGATAAGCGAGCAATAACAATCGGAACAACATTGGTGAGGATGCTAGTCACATCCCCGGCCTGGTCCGTGGTGCGACCTTTACTTGTTATCGTTGAGGTTACATCATTAATGTCTGACGAGTCCTGAGTATGAACCATTTGAGTATGAACCATTGTAAAACACTACAGTGAACGGGAACACCAACATTAAAATATATTATTATATATAATTATTGAGCACCGGTTTGCCATTTGGAACAAAATGAGTTTGCATGGGTCCTTGTGGGTTCTCTTGACAAGACATTAAACATTTGAGGTTCGACTTATTGCTCGATAATCATGCAGATGGTGTCTCTTTAACTAAAATAAATCTAGTATTTTGATATCACATTATGCATTGTTTACCTTTAACGTGATAATGTATTCCTGTGGTATTTTGCACGCCACTGTGTAGAGTGGTGCTTTAACCGTTCTTGACCTTGCTGGACGGGCCTTCACGTTTGGCGGAACAGCGTCAGCGGTCATCGACAGGAGGATGAAAACAACGACGACCGGACGTAAGGTTTCCATGGTAACCCAGGATACTACAGAGTTATTTCAGAGTAAATCATAAGACGTTCTAAAGGAAAAGATGGCACTGATAATCCAATAAGCACTAGAGCATTTGGTACGTTAGCACAAATTAAGCATTGTGGCAAAAACAGCAGTTGTTTCCTTTCAATTTTGTAAAGGATATTGATAACAAACTTTATTGATCGATGCTACATCATTGCAGGCCCTAAAAAGTACAAACAATTGTAGCAAAATCTGTCTCATACTTACAATTGTTACCGCGAGGAGTCTTGAGTCCAAATAACACCACTATATTTTAAACTGTAAAGTAAGGATTACTTTAAAAGGCAAGATGTCAATCGCATTGTGTACTTGTCAATCAACTAGCCGCCAACGATTTTCAAGTAGCAAGAAAAAGTGGCTGATAATGTGTTTAAATAACCGTGTTACAATGATTAACTATTGACCTAGCTACTTTCTGTATAAGCAACGGTATACGGCATTATGATATTATCTCACGACTAATGACGTCATATTGCACTCGTGTGCATCTTATTGTGCCAAATAATCGTAGTAAATGAAATAGCAATAACAATCACCTATTATGATTAATGGCTTTTGCCTTTCACTGTTAGCCATGGTGACGTCATTATACAAGATCCAACTACGATTTATCGAACCAACGACTTCTTATTTCCTAGTGCAGATGTCCTAACCACACCACCGCCAGCGCAGTAATGGTGCTGGAGCGGAGCGGCTGGTCTTTCATCCCAAAATGTCAGCTGCTGGTACCACATGTTGTATTACAATTCGTAACTAACTGACATTATGGGCCCCCAAATCATCGAAATATTAAGAACACAAAAGTATTTCTGAAGAAAAATTCCAATTAAATTAGTTTAAATTTAATTGGTTGGCTACAGTTCCAATTAAAGTATTCGATTGTCAACATGCCCCAACTGATAAATAATTACGATAATCAATTGTATGTGCATACCCGGTCATAGTGAACACCACTACCGTTAACCACTCAAAATATTATAACAAAAAGGCACGAATGGCAGATAGTTATCTGATAAGAGGTTGCACTCATAGTGTCTTATCGTCAGCAGTCAGCCGTCAGCTGGCTGCGGTAACATACTCGACAGGCGATTTAAATACAATTAATCAGGTGTATTTTTGCATGCAGGTAAAAAATAAAACAAAAAATATAATATATCGCTTAATATCACGTTGAATGACAGGACTGTACTTTGTTCGTTTTTATTTATTTTTTAATTTAAAGGTTCTCTCCTAGTTGGCTGGGCCTTTGTAAGCACTCCCTCCAGACCTATCCCATTATAACCCAGTTGTCTACATCGCCAAGACATTTTGGCTCAAACCCAGATATTCTGTCTCGATGCCTATTGTTTGTGTATAAAAGGTCTTAGCCTATGGAACGCCAATATACGTATATATGTATATATACATATATACATATATATATATATGAGTGCGTGTGTGGGTGTGTGTCTGGCGTGGGTGTGTGTGTGCGTGTGTGGGTGTGTGTGTGTGCATTTTCCCTGCTTTTCCCTATGACTGTCTACCGGTTATAGGCATACCAAGGCTCCCCAAGGATTATACCCTATTGCTAAACGGTGTTATACGCCAGCAGCTTCGTACACTAAATCATGAATCTTTCTGTCATAAAACCACCACTCTCTCATTACTAAAATCATTTGAGTAGCTCTGCTTTAACAAGGCCATGACATCAGGCACACACAAAAAACGTTCCTCGCCTTATTCTGATTAATTATGTCTCCTTATCATTGACAAATCATTATTAATTAGGCCTACATTCCTGAAATCTCACTTCAAATAGTACACTTTGCGTAGTTTTGTGTTAGTTAAGCTTCAGCACTTCATCAACAAACTATTGGGTAAGTTCCTCTATTATTGTAGGAAAAGATGCACTTTCTTAATCCCAAACCCCAAACAGTAAGAAAATTGATTATGTAAAGACTTAATATTTACATGGTTTAAATAAAGATTTTGAGATCGAAATCAAAGCATCATCAAAATCCCCAAAATGCTTGATTTATATGATTTTATTGTCATCTCAAAACCTCTATTTTCAAAATCTACATAAGATTATTTGATTTTTATGAATACATTTATAATTGATTAGTTATCCATTTTATTCGCAACGAAATCTACACAATGGCCAAGATGTAATTACGATATTTATGTAGTATGATTTTATTTGATTTGACCCAAGTTTATCTAGGCAAAATTTCCAGCAACAACCAGCCACTCACCATGAATGGTTCATTGACTTCGCTCCTACCTACATTAGTAGTGACGTTATTCTTTTTGGTCGGCGAGTCTGCCGCATCACCGCCTGACATTAGAAAGAGAGCTCATCTTTACTCGGCAAAATCTGACACCATTCAGAATGAATATCTCATCACGCTTAAGGTATCGCTGACTGCAAAAGAAGTGCGCCCTCCTAATTAAATGTTACACTAACGTTATAGACTGCCGGTACTGAAACTTGGCTTCCACTCACCGCCCAAACCATTCGGCGCGCGCTGCATGCCTTCAGTCCAGGCAATAAATAATGTTCAAGCAGCTTTGTTCTCGTTCTCGATGATGTTTCTGTTTTTAGTTTTATATGTACATTGCCCTCGTTCAGAAACCCTTATCAAATTACATTTTGCCTGCACAATAATCGCTGGCTTCGTCTACGAGAAAGAGTTCATGAACAACATCACAAAGCAACCGTATCTCTGGGGTGTTATTACACCAAATTTGTCCAAACATCCAAGGGTGACCTTTTGATGAAAAGTACATTATTTCCATGATAATGACCAACCACTGATCGCCTGATATTTTTATGAATTGTCAGAGCGCTGGAATGATCGAAGAAGTGCGTTTAGCGATAGTATCGACAGGTGCAGCCATACAGGAGATAGCTGATGTATCAGCTACGCTATCTGATGTTCTACCGATCATAATTGCCAGGCTGTCCGATTCAATGCTGGAAATGGTGACAAATAATATTAACATTAAGAAATATACAGAAACAATGTCTGGGGCAGTTCAAGCAAATTGGAATACTAGAAAGCAGCCTAATAGGCAGTGTTGTAACGGGAACCTTGAATTCACATTATGAACATGAGACTTAATAATACGTTTGCTGGACAGACAATAACATTTGAAATAATAAAAGGTTTCATACAACTTCACTAGTTAAAGGTGGATTTCAAAAAAATGAAATATGACTGACTGACGATTTGACTTAAACGTACTTTTCACATGGATAAACTAATATTGATTGGACTTTGACGATTAGCGACTTGACAACTTTTGTTTAACTTGCGAAACAATCATGCAACTTGGACAAATAAATTAAGCCTAAAAACTACTCTGATTACACTTAAAATAAACCTCAATTGATAAATAGGTGTCTCCTACATGCTTTACGTGCTGGCAAAAAAAATAAAGACACCGAACACCCGTCCACTCGCAAAGACAAAATTGTGGCGTTTTTGAGTGGACGGGAAGACTAGATTGGAGTCTAGCCAAAAATAAGTGTACAATCCTGAAAAATTCATTTTAATGTAGGCCTGGGCCCAGTCAGCAATATTTCAGTCCTAATATTATGCGTTTCCATTTTATCGGTCCTGTGCATACGGAATATAGTGAATGATGGGACTAGTACTCCATTACTCGATAGGTGTAAAATAAATGTATAGCCTAATATATTTTAATAGGCCTAACTAACTAAATAGGCACAATAACTAACGTTAACAAGTATTACACTTCCTTGTGAGCCTCCATGTGTCTGGTGAAGTTGGACGTTGTTCCCAAACTATCGCCAATAGCTACCAGATTCTCGGGGCAATGCACACATTTTCCTCGTATCTTCGCTTGTCTTATATCAAAGCGTATCGATTTTATGCAGGAATATTCATTCTTGAACTTCAAACCGAAATACGCACGCGTGCTGATGAAATTGAATATGAGTGAATGAAAATGCAGTGTAGTGTAGTGCACCCCGCGTAAGCCACATCGACTAGCGCCTTCGCTAAAGCTAGCTAGCCCCCGTCCACGTGCATTCGTTGCAGAAAGAGAATTAATGCGCAATGAATTGTATACATGTAATTGCAATAATTATGGGGGAACAATAATGTCAAAAAATAATAATAATATTTCTACTTCCAGTTTCGCATTATTATAGTATTTTGTTATGTTTTGGAGGGCATGCAAAAAGTTCAGGTAAACTTATAGTGGACATCTCGTAATAGTTCATGCTGTATTCCTAGCAATGTTTAAAGCAACCGCATCAATTTGTTTAGACCAAGTCATGTTACTGTCTAGTAAAACCCCAAGAAATGTTTACATACATAACCTGTTCTGTTGCAAGATTTTTATTATGAATGTGAAGCAGACTGTCACCACATTGTTGTTGTTTTTTTCTCTTTTGGCAGAAGAGAACAAAATTAATTCGTCTTATCAATATCCAAGGATAATTTGTAACAGGCAAACCATGCATTCTGCTAATAATTATTAGGCGTTGAATTTACGGCAAGAACTGCTAAGTTTAAGTCTGGTTTGGTAACGAAGACACCGGTTTTCTCCGCAAAAATGATTATTCTAGCTTCATTGTTGTCTATGTTGCTCATATCATTAAGATAAGGCGCACCAATATGAACCTTGTGTGACTCCTGTGGGTCTTTAACATCAAGTAGACTTTGTGTAGCTGTGTTGAACATAATTTTATTATTGGCGGTTATTTAAATAACTCTTTAAAAGATTCAGTGTAGCACGTACACCCATTTTTCGAGCAAGACTGTATGATCGACCGTATCAAAAGCCTTTGACAACTCCTATTTTACAATTTGTTGCTTCTTATAATACATATCTAAACTCTTGCAGCTAGCAGACGGCAACTCTTGTTTCTTGCTAGCCGAGTACCGTGATTGCTCAGTGCGCGCGCAGGTTATTCTTGTGCTAAGCATAGCAACCGCGAAACGGGGGCGGTGAAATACGCTTACGCTTAAGCAATTTGTTTTGCTGGAGTTAGCCTGAAAATTTGCGTACCGTTAAGCAGCGCTATGAAATTGGCCCCTGTTGTTTACCGTTTTAGCGGCTTGTGCATTGTTGTTTGCTTACCGTTACCTTGGCCAAAGCCGCATATATTTAAGGCGGTCCATTCCGAAGAATATCTTTCCAAGCTGCTCACCGGACTTGATATGGAGCTTGAGATTTGATATTCGCGTTGCCTCGATGAACTCCAGTATTATTTCTACGCGTTTGGTATAGATCATCAGAGACTTGAACATGGCATGTTGCGACTTGGTATCAACCCAGACACCGTCCAAATGCTGCCCAGAAAGTTTTGTCTAGCTCCTCTCTCAGATGTATCAATTATGATTTGGCATCTGCACTATCTTTCTTGCAATATGCATCATTTACGGCGCAGGTGCTTGAAATAAGATCTTCTTTCATTGAAGGATGTTCAAGGAAAAACTGTAGCAGGTCATATAGGGCTGCATATTTGTAGACGTGTGCATTTACGCATCGTTTGTAATGTGAGCATCCAAGTATCTGTCTTGTAGTAGCAGCGCCGAATACATCTCCTTCGCCCCAAGCATCGTCTATCCCAGAGCTCTAAGCGATTTTCCTAGGGCCCTCAGAGCAGCCATTGTAGTATGGAGCTCTCCAAATCTCGGCAGCAAGCTTCGCATTCATGTCTTCATTTGCATCGATGATCTGAATGACTTTCTCGTAGAGTGCCATATCCATGGGTATGATGGTACGGTAGTTGTCACCCGTCATTGTGTTAGTGATTCTAGAAGTGTGGTGTAATACGGTCAGCAAGGTGGGCCATTCATGAGCAACCTCATTGATGAGAGGGAGTGCCCCTGTATTCACAATTAGTGGTGATGCAGTTGTCGAATACGAGTTGAACCCAGACCAGATTGGAATTAGCTGTGTTGGTTCTTTTGTTGCTAAACAGCGACTGGTGTTCCATTTAATGTATGGAGTGTGTGCATCATCATCAGAAGCTGGTGATATGTCAGTATACTCGATACTTGTGAAACCTCTTTTAAGCTTGTTGCAGGTTATTGTAGAAATGCTGTGATCTTCAACTGTCATGGTCGTTGAGTCTTCTATGTCAAGTGGCTTTGATAGTAAATCACCAGTCAAATCATTCTCCTAAAATAACAACACTATTTTGGTGTGAGTCGTTAGCTTGCCATCTGGTGTTTCCTCGGGGAATTCTACATTGCCCATCCAAAATCATACTCTATTTGCCTAATTGCTTTACAAAGGTAGGTATATAGAGTCCGCTGTACTCTCTTGTATTTCTAATAACTGCATTGGCAATTGAAGTTTCCAAACGAAGTGTTCGATGGTAAGATATGCAGTGACCAACATTATGCAGCAGAGTGATTAGTGTCTTGATTCTAAATTCATGGTGCAATGTTACTGCAAGGCCAAGGACTTGTGGATTATCCCGTTCCTTTATCGATATAAATTCTCCAAATGATCAAGTGGGGATTAACTTCACTTGTCGATTGCTTTTATAAGCATACATGATGTTCTGCGTTATAGTCAAAGCTGATCTATCGATGATGCTGGTGCGTAACTCAGAGAGAAGTTGGTCAACTTGGCCAACAATCGACCACGGAATCAATGAGTACAGCTCTGATAGAACATCATCAAGTTCACTGTTAGTTGTAATCGTTTCAGATTGTGGGGATTCAAAGTTCCCAATCGTCTTTCTGATGATTCTTGCTGCATAATTCATGTCTGTGTTTTCATCTAAAGCACCGTCAATAATTGACTCTTCAAACGCATCAGGGGCATACAAAATACCTGGTTTTCGCATTTCCTTTGGTCTAGTGTGAATGACACTTGGCAATTGCTTCAGGATCTCATCTTTCAGCCAGCGCCTGGTGAATGTGGGGCAGGGATCATCAACATTACCTATTATGTTCCGATAGGTTGTCTCAATCCGGTTCATTTGAAGTCGTTCACCACTCCTCGTTAGCTGGTCTACCAGCGTGACAACCTCAACTAGGGTAGATGCTTGGTTTGCTGTGTCTGCTGTGTCTCTATAGGGATGGAAGACGTGCTTCCTCCAACAGTATTTGTGGTACCTCACGTCGATGGCATGTGCATCTGTATGACTGATAGATGTGCTTAGACGTCTCTTGAAAGCAGCCTTGTCCGAATGGTGAACTGCATCATGTAACATCTTGCTTGCACTGTCAGTACATATCTTGTGTATATGCTCTTCTGTTTCCCGTTTGGCAGAAAAAACACAAGCACTTAGCAAAGGGACAGGTATTTGATCGAGTATGTTATGTAGATTATTTGTATGTAATTATTTGATTACGACCTCCCTTGAGTAACTGAAGTTTAGGAAAGCGATATTGGTTATTGCTGCACCTGCGCATAGGAATTGCTGAAGAATTATTTAACGGAAGTCATTGTATAATTCAGCTTGCTGGTGTTAATAATGCTTAATGGTTGGTGCTGCTTGTTTCGAGCTTGCGGGAGACACGCCATTTTGTCGGGGTGAGTGGGCCATCGTAAGTCCCGTGTGAAATTTTACACATAATGTGAATTTAATTTGTATAGCCGGTCCATATTGTTTAGTAAGTTTAAATGTTTTAAATTATTCTTACTATTTCCTTGTTAAAATAACCGTAGTTGAAACCACTGCTGAGGATTATTAATATAATAATACACTATTGAATGCCGTATTGTAACCTGTTTAGCATTGTACCCGTTGTACTACTACTTGGAATGGGTCTACATAATATTGCATGTACGTTGTGTAGTACAGTGGTACAGTATACTTTAATAGGTTGGGGTGTGTTAATTCAAGTGTTTTTGTTAATGCTAGGTGTTTTATAAATTTCACTCTTTTGTGTTGTGATAAAAATGCATGTCATCTAGACTCGATAAATTGGAAAATCAATCTAAATACCAAGCTAGAGACCAAATTCAGAAGCCAAAGTTTAATAATCAGAGACCACAATGTGATATCATTTGTTGGCGATGTGGATTTACAGGACATAAACGTACAAACTGTTATGCAATCCGTGATAAAGATGGCCGTCTTTTAAACTAATAACCCCATTTTGTAAATGAAGGCTATTATATAAATAGCAAGCGGGTTGAACATAAGACAAATGGGGAAAGAGTATGTGAAACTCGACATACGTCAAGACTACAGGAACGAGAGTTAGGATACCTAGGGAATTCTAGAACTAAATCTAAACAACCTCAATTCTTGGATGGAAATAGAAAAGTCACAGAGTTCAATTGTTCAAATACTATCTTAGCTAAAATGGGTGGCAAAACCATAAACTGTTTAATTGATACAGGTGCTTCGATAAATTTAATCAACTATGACTGGTTGGTGTAGAATATTATTGAAAATGCATACAGGTTTACAAAAGGCAGATTTAGCTCAATTGGTAGCAAATGGTACTGATATGCCTATCATGGGTTTTATTACTATGCCTTTCACGATCAATGAAAATACTTATACTGCTGTGCCTTTCAATTTAGTGCGTAATTTGTCCCAAATAATTATTCTAGGTTCACAGTTTTTGAATGGATATGGAGCTAACATAAATTGTTGTAATCGAGTTGTAACTTTGAATAAAATTAGTCAGCTGCGCGTGATGCAACAACAGGAAACCCCTCCGCATAACCAGACTATAATATGTGCTTAATTGTCCAATAAAATTCCTTCCCGTTAAATTGCATCGTTAGGCATAATGGTAGCTAATACGACTACAGTTGTATACTTGAACATAATTGTGCCTATATATTGATAATGAATGCAACTAATGAACCTATCATTTTGTATCCACGTACCAAGTTGGGAACTTTTACGTTAATTGATCCTAGTCGTGTGGAACTCTTTGACGAAAGTGGTGAGGATTCTATTAACCATGTAAATTTATCTAAGGAAGTGAATGATTCTGTTGATCCTAGTGTAAACGAGGTTTTGACTAAGGTACATTTTAACACAGATCATTTGACGGAAAACCAAGAAACAGGATTAAAAAATATGTTGATATATTTCAAACTGAAGGTGGCCTTAGAGGTCATTATTTACAATCCGATTAGGTCAGGGCCTTATAGACAAACTCCACGGATGCAAACGGAGATTAGACGCCAAGTTAAAGAAATGCTTGATCAGGTATATGATAAAAGAATCCACAAGTCCCTGGTCATTTCCTGTTTGTATGATTCCAACAGCTGGAACAAATAATTATATCGATTCTGTGTTGATTTTCGTAAATTGAATAGTATTTCTGCCCGAGATAATTTTTCACTTCCGAATATTAACGATACTTTAGATTCTTTGCCGGAGCCGCTAAACCTGAATATTTTGCACGTTTTATTTGGCCTCGGGCTATTGGCAAATTGATATGGAAGAAAGTTCTAAACCCAAAAGCCCTTTTATCACCCAGGATGGTCTATATGAACCTAATGTAATGTCTTTTGGTTTGCATAATGCGCCTGCGACTTTCCAACGTGCTATGCAAGAAGTCCTACGTGGTTTAAATTGGAAATTCGTATTAGTTTATCTTGATGATATCATTTTGTTCAGTAGTAGTTTTCAAGAACATTTAGATCATTTAAGACAAGTCTTTGAACGGTTCAGATCAGTG
Organism: Pteraster tesselatus; assembly: GCA_032273685.1. Taxonomy (NCBI): domain Eukaryota; kingdom Metazoa; phylum Echinodermata; class Asteroidea; order Velatida; family Pterasteridae; genus Pteraster; species Pteraster tesselatus. The sequence goes on along the minus strand of JAVCKS010004011.1, from coordinate 5,694 downwards.
GGATTAAAATTACAACCCAAAACATGTACTTGTGGACAGACGGAGGTTAAATATCTTGGCCATAAATTATTGTAAATAAAAGTGGTGTTGCTACAGATCCTGCAAAATTGCAAATAGTCCGTGATTATTCTATACCTGTCAACGTTTCTGAAGTACGTCCATTTTGGGGTTTTGTAGGCTATTACAGAAAGTTTATAAAGGATTGTTGTAAGATAGCCGAACCTCTCACCAATTTGACACGTAAAATGTCAGTTTGTTTGGAAAGAGCAACTAAGTAAGGCGTTTCGAGTTTTTAAAACAAAAACTCTTAGAGCCTTCTATTTTGGCTTATCCACGTTTTGATGAAAATGAATTTATTCTTCAAACTTACGCAAGTATCAAGCAAGGGATTTGGGTTCATTTTGGCTCAAAAACAGGATGGAAAAGAGAAAGTAATTTCGTATGGTGGAAGGGCACTACATAATGCAGAAAAGAATTATTCAATCACTGAATTAGAAGCTTTGGCGGTAGTAGAAGGTATACAAAAATATACGCGTTATCTTCAACATGGCGTTAAATTCTTTGTGGTCACTGATCACTGTTAAAGGCTGATTTGTTTGCAGGTTTAATGCTAAATTATTTACTCCATGATATTTTGCCTATTGATTTAACTAAGGCTAGAGATATTATTGCACAATCTGATCAATATTTTGTACATGATAATTTATTGTACCATATTTGCCATACACCTAGTCTGCTAAGCGACATTTTCCTAAACGTATATGTGACATGATCAAGCGGAATGAGTCACATGTCGGCCCTGATCAAAATTTTGTTTTAAATGTAATATTAAAGAGGGCATCTATAGCTTTTTCTAAACTGAAAACCCCATGTTGATTAGGTGTTTTGCTATCAAGTTGATATCAAGTTTTTTTGAAATACCAGCAAAAAACACCAATCTGAGAAAAACAGCATTAACTTTTGTTTAATAATGTCATAATGTGTGCCACACTGCTTATACAATCATGTTTTGTGTCATTAAAATTATTTATGTCTATGAAACTAAGTTACCACATGTGATAAATAATGATTGAAACTTCAAAATTCTTCAATAACTGCCTAAAAATACCTCCGGAACGTTTTTGACCATATCTCACTTTGGGAATCTTCGACATGCGACTCATTCCCCTTGATTGTATCACATAAATGATGTGGTTCGGTTGTATATTCCTAAAACAATTATAGACACAGTATTAAACAACTGTCATGATCATCTTCTAGCTGCTCATTTTGGTTTTCAGCGAACCTATGATAGGATTCGCCAAAGATATTTTTGGAAGGGAATGTATCAAGAAGTAGATAACTGGGTGCGTTCATGTATTTCTTGTGCTCAACGGAAAACTCACAGACATAAGGTTTTAGCCCCTATGGTTACAATGAAGGTGCCTGTGCCCTTTGAGCGGGTTAGTGTTGATTTATTAGGGCCATTACCGATAACTGTATCGCGAAACCGTTATGTCTTATGTTTTACTGATCATTGTACCCGTTGTCCTATTTTGGTGCCATTACCAGAAATTAGTGCATCAACTGTTGCAAGAATTTTCTTTGATCATCATACATGTATGTGTACATGGATGTCCTGAATGGCCTTTGTTCAGTGATAGGGGAGCAAATGTCCTTAGTAAAATACTACTTGAAGTATGTCGCATTATGCAAACGCACAAACCTAATACTTTAAGTTATAGACCCCAGACTAATGCTATACAAGAGCGTTTTAATTCTGTAATTTTGGACACTATATCACATTATGTAAATGAGTGTCATACTGATTGGGATAAATATTTGCCATCCATTCAATTTGCATATCGTACTGCCCCTGCTACGAATTCAGTAGAATTTAGTCAATTTTTTCTCTTGTATGGAAGGGAGGCAAGATTACCACTAGGTGTGACCCTATTACGGAAGTGCCAATATTCTGAAAAATCATTGCGGGATCACATGCATGAGTTAATTAGTCAATTAGAGATATTCAGGTATATTTCAACATGTCAGACTGAAGTAAATCAATTTAATATGAAAAAGCGTTACGATGAACACGCTCAAGAAATTGATTTTTAACTTGGAGATACTGTTTGGGTGTATATTCTAAGGTTCCAAAAGGGTTTATCACGTCAATTATTGAAACTTCGGTGTGGCCCTTATTTATTAGTACAGAAAACGGGTCCAGTTAACTTTCGGGTAAGGAATTTAGAAAATAATTTAACTAATTTCTACCCCCATTCATGTAAATCGTATGAAATATGCATATGACCTTTATAGCACAGCAAGGGTTAAAGGTATGCGTGTGTTTTAGGTTTATTCAAATGTTCATATTTTGACTGGCTATATACGCACATGTTGGTATATATAAATATGTGTGTAGATACTTTTATGACCTTTTGTTCGTTTGTGTTGGTAGTAACAATGAATTACTAGTGCATAATCCCGGAAATTGGTACTTTGAGATCTTGGACGTAGGGTTGGAATAATTCTGGAAATTGGTACCTTCATTCCAAGTTATTTAAAGTCGGGATAGCCCAAGGTAGTCGTATCAGTAGATTTCTGGAATATGAGATGGCAAATAATCCATACAAATTATTGTGGATGCTACACGAGAGCATTTACACTAAGACTACTGTCTTCAAACATCAGCTTTAATTTTGTTAATACCATAGTAATATAAATTGCCAGGTGTCAATTTGTTTTAGGGGAGGCGTATGTTATGTAGATTATTTGTATGTAATTATTTGATTACGACCTCCCTTGAGTAACTGAAGTTTAAGCAGCGCTATTGGTTATTGCTGCACATGCGCATCGCCTCTGTTTTCCTAAAGTGGAACTTTCTGAAATTTAGACATTGCTCTCGGAATGAGTGTTTTATTTGTTGAGTTTGAATATCACATTTGGTGCCACTTGCAATTTTCAAGTAGCATTTGCTCAGGTTTGACATTCTGGAGCCTTTTCTTCAGGATTATAAAGTCTGCTTCTAGCAGATCTGCTTTTTGGTTTATACATTCAATTAATTTATTACAAGCTGGTAGTTTAGGAGAAGTGACGAGGGGTCCCTTGACAGCTGTTTCCTCTTGACATACAATGCAGCCAATCTGTCAATGATGATGCCACTTCCATCTTAAAGTCTATCTGCAATTAGTTCTTTAGTTTGTCTAAAGATAACAGAAAAAAAACATTAACTTAACAACAGTATTTGTAATTATACAGATATAGCCATGTTTCATATGTCAACCAACAATAGTTTGTTTGCTTTTTTGGTCTAAAGTGTCAACGTTTCTTTTTCAGCTATATTTTTATATTTGCTAAAGCAACATGGCGATCATCAGAGGCTATCCAATATCATCATAATTAACTTCCTTGCCGATAAAAACATACAAATAGACACCAAAAACAAAGAAATATGGACATTAAATGTAAAGTTAGGCATTAATAAGTTTTGAATTAACGGCCATTTTGAAATCCAAAATGGCGGCCATATATGAAATCTATAATTTTGACAACTTTTGTTTTTGGAATCAGCATGCTGCAAACATTCTGAAAAAGCAAAGTTGACACTTTCCCCAAAAAATGCAAACGAACTATTGTTTATTGACATATGAAACATGACTAATTCCAAAGGCGTTCGTTCGTTATGAGGTCCAATTAATTGTGGCGAAGATCATTCAACGCTTTACGTGCAAATCGCTCAAATTCCTCATGGTAGGCCTAGTCAGTCATACATTGGTCTGGCGTTCTAGTGAGATGTTAAGTGGTAGATCTCAATATACCGTATACACATTTTCATTTTTTTAAGAAGGCGAATGCATGTACTGCTTTACTTTATTCAAGTACTAAATTTGTCGCATTACGCAGCGTCGAAAAAAGCACGACTGGTCTATACATCATGTCTGTAATAACAATTACATATCATGGGATTCGTACTAGGCCTACTACGAGATTTAAATAAGATATTATTTTAAAATTATCGACTATATAAGATTTGTCTCAACAAATTCATTATGAAGGAGGTCTTCTCAAATATCTAAACACGGATGTATCGTTTAATGTTCCTGCTCCAAAAGGTACGCACAATGGACACTGTGGAACACGTTACAGAAAACAGCAGGGTTGTTGTGGAAACATCGACAACGCAATGGGGTCTGGATCGCATTGATCAAGAAACGTTGCCCCTAGACCAGTACTTTAATACTAACTGTGAGTTCGATAATATAGATAGTAATATCTTCATTGATACTATCTATGTTAGTATTACAGGCAGGCCTAAAGACCGCGTCGTGTAGCTGTCAGCTTGTGTGAAATACAATGGTGAACTCATAAGTAGAGGGGCCGTCATTTTCGCTTATAGGCGACATTCAATTAAATCAATACTTGATTTATTTACCACAGTCAGGCTAATTTCCTAAAGAGGAAGTGTCGTGGTGACAGAAGTAGACGTATTCGGTAGTTTATGTTTAGATATTCAATTTTAAGTTAAATATTATTGATTTGTTTGTAATAATATGTCCGTAAAATATGAGTTTTGTGTGTAATTTCTCGTGCCACTGGTCAAAATACCACGAATGAGGGCAGGCTACAAATTCATATAAAAGCTTTCGTCACTTTACGTATCCCCTGTGTGTGCATAATTATGGCACATTATTACTCACGTGTTTATAATGGAGCGTAAAAGTAAATAGTCGTTGGACACAGGAGTACGTACTTAGACGTCACGATTCTTTGGAGGCGCCGACGGCTCTTTTTATTATTTTGCCTGGCACTGGGAAGAAAACAACCCTACAAAGTATTTTTTCCCGAACAACTACGCATGCTAAAACCAGACACCAAATTTGTATACGTTTAAATAGGTACGTCCTACGATATTAGACCATTTTCAGAAAAACATTTTTCAGCACGGCACATCCTTTTTAAGATATTTAGCCCATTATCCATCCACTACCGCGGAGTTTCATGATATTATCTGGTGTTATTTGCAGATACCGGTCGTGGAGTGAATGTCTACGTGATTGATACTGGTATCAATGCGCTTGACAATGAATTCGATGGGCGGGCTCAGACTCATCGATGTAGCGTACATAGAAACGTAAGTCTGCATTAGGCTTAGTTGTTTTTGGTTTTTTTCAACTTTTTCATCCTACTCTTGACAAATCATTTCCGATCACGTTCAAACTTGGTACATGCATTGTACATCGACTGAAGGTGTTTCGCGAAGATATACGTCATGATGACGTCATCGAGTATCGAATTACACTATCTCCAGAACTATCCTAATGTTCAGTAAATGTGAGACATTTCGTACACAGACGTGACCCCTATTTGACCTTTTATTCCGGGAAATTACACATTCTGAATGAAAACTTTAATCGGCGCCCATCAAACTTCAGCCATAACTCAAAAAGTCCTTTATGAAATAGAATTTACATTTTGCCATGTTAATGTCCAAGAACCCTTCCGCAATTCACACACAGACATCACCGACATAACCCTACATTAACTTTGCAATCACGTAAACAATAGTGCTTCGCAGAGTGTGTACTTAACAAAAACAGGTAGTACTATCTAAATAATGCCTTGTAAGGTGGTAGGGCTAATTAACCTCGCCAGAGGTGAGGTTATTGCGTTTGGGTGCGTCTGTATGTTTGTATGTTTGTATGTATGTCCGCTCGC
>JAVCKS010004000.1:0-18758 GCA_032273685.1 Pteraster tesselatus | reverse complement strand
TAATATAATTTACCTAAGGATTTACACACATTATAACCTAGTATTTTGTTTCTTCAAAAGATAACTTTTCAACCAAATTATGCAATCGGTGTCTAAAACATTCTATCAAAAAGAAGCTGGTATTGTGCTTTTTCTAGCCATGTACTTTAAATATATATTTCGGCGACATGTGACTCATTTTTGCAGAGCTGGTCACATATACTTTTTGATGCCAGGAAATAACGAAAGTTTGGCGTGAGCGGTTAGATTTAGATTGGTTTACACGCGTTAAACAGCTCCAGAATGTCAGTGAGCCAATGCGCGCTATTTATGCCATAAATAACTGTCCACTCAAGTGAAGTAGCGCCCTCTGTCGACGTGTGAATTTTTCGGAATTGCATGAAGTTATTCGTCCCCCGTTTTCACAGTGGGTTACGATTTTTGTCTAAAAATCTATTACTGTTTTTTAGATTTGACTAATCACTATATTGTGCCTTGAAACTTCTATAATGTTCCCGGTCGCTGTCATTGATCTGCCCCCAGAACAAAAATACCATGGCGTCATGAAAAAGAGAAAATAGTTTGATGAGTGGTGTACTGTAATAGTACTGTGTTAATTACTGATTTAATCTTCAACTCATTTACGACTGAGTGTGCATCATAACAGTTAGGGATTTCTAAAGCTTTTATGATAGAGCTTCTATTTCTTCCCTGTTTCAAGAGAGACGCCTCCATCGGACACAATACGTAGCGCCCTCATCGCGACTATGACAGTTATGGTGAATCAGACACGCCACGTTGATACTCTGCAGAGTCCCTTGTCGGGATGTCACAACCAATGAGCTAAATATATGGTCACAACACTCACCGGTTATAACATATCGGTTCTAAAAACGCAATGAAAACGAATTTCAACAATTATCCGAATATTTTAAATTCTATCTTTAAATAAATAATACATACAATTATCGTAACAATCTGTTTAGAGAATTAGAAGCATTCACCTGTTATGCAACGGAAATAATATTATTCACCATTATCGTTGTTATCCCTGGTTACCGCTAACTCTATAGACGCTTATTATAACAAAACTTATTTTTGGACACCGCGGGTACCTGTGAATTAACAATCGACAGACATCGGAAACGTCATCGATTGCTGACTGATTGATTGGACTGCAAATTGGTCTGGTGCTCAGCCGTCCCTCCTGATAATGATCAGACTTGAACGGAAACTAGACCATGTACCTGTAGGGCGATAAAACGGGAGCTAGGTCACGTCTGATGTCTGTTTCTCTGAGTCTGAATACTGATTACTAAAACGTTACCCAAAAAACTTGAAAACGTATTCCTCAGTCAAGTTCACTCAGTATTTCTTTTTTAGACGTCGTTTTTTTACACAAGGACTCTGAGCATGGTTACTAATGTTTACTTTAGAGCGTCAAGTGTAAAATCTGACAGAAAAACTCAGTAAAAAATGTTGCTTCGTCGGCGAGAAAGTTAATTTCCCAATCGAGCAATCCCACTTCCAGTTCCAGTCAACTGTGGTTCATCAAGTTGGTTTGCGACCCGGTCAGAAACACGATAGACCAAGCTGTACGTACAACAAGTTTACAAGTTTACAAAAACAAGGTAAGTACTTGTTTAGCTGTAAAAAATTTAAAAATTGATAATAAAAGAATGTTGAATTGAACCATGGAGGTATAAAACCTTTATGATTGAACAAGCCTTTGACTGTACTGTTCCAGTACCGGAATCCGGCTAAGCTATTTTAGTTTTAAAATATTCCAGAATACCCGTCTATTTGCCATTACTAGTCTGGTATCCTTGTAATTTACATCATTGTGATGTGAAGTCTGGGTACTACAAGAGGTATTTTTCGAAAAGGGACGTGGTAGATGGGTTCGTCTATTCTAACATGTGACAGATCAGACGCCTTGTGACATATTTGCAGTTGGTCAATCATGCACGGGCATGTTAATTTTTATTGTAGCGGGACATGGTCATTTATACTATAAATAATAATTTTAGCTCAATTGTCGAATACCCCGCAACTCCTTATTTGGTGACTAGTGTGGTACCCTTGTATATAATATCGCTGTGAAGTGAATTCTGGGTACCAGGATTTTTTTAGAAAAGGGACGTGGTTGCGGGGTATTCCATAATTTTAAAACAAAGTAGTTTATTGTAGATTTGGAACCCGGGGGTGGCATATCCATACAATGCCGCCTAACCCACTGAGACCCTGCTCTAACCCTAACTGTACAACTTTGCCTACACCGAATGAAAGTGAAAAAGGAGTAACTATGGAATAAGCAGTGAAAAATGTAATACAACAAACAAATATAATGAGCTCAATCAGAAACAGAGTGTGTTCCAAATGTTGTGATTTAGGCATCTAACATAAGTCATAACAATTTACTAACATCTGCACGTAGCTTAAACTGTTAAACACGTGCGAAACAGGCCCTGCTTATTTTATAGCTCGCTGGGGAGCCCTTTCCGGCATGGGCCTTGTAGGCTCAGTGGCGTAAACCGTACTTATTTTACAGGCTACTTATTATACGCGACATCGGAATGCTAGCCATTTCATTTGTACAACACAGAATACATTTACGAGACATAGTGTATTTCACATTTAGGCTATTTCTACAGGATTTCTAGTTGCACATGCACCCTAGATATTTCTGACCGGGATTATATATTTTGTTAAAAGTTTTTTTGGGGGGGTGGAGACTTAGGATTAGGATTGACATTAACAGGTTCAATCTCTTCTAAATATGTACAACAAGTCAAGTGTAAGTGAGACTTGGGAAATTGGGTGCTTGAATGCCCATAGGCACTGAATGGTTCCCATCTAAAATTATAATCACAACTACAACTTCCCTGATTGTTTTAGCTTAGTATAATAAAAACTTACATGTATGAAAATGAGCACTGCATTATAATGCTTCAGGGTAAATGCGCATCTTTGCTACAACTGCTTTGCTTACCACCGATTTGACCAACCTAAACTTATTCTGCACACGATTTGGAACAATACGTACCTAGCGCGCTTACATAGTATGTAATCGATGCTGCTAGTGCGCCTGCACGCAGTAGTGTTCTCCACTAGTGCATTTTTCCAGGGCGCAGCACCCGACCAAAATCACCAAAGAGGCTAGAGCGCCCGACCAAAAATCGGCTGCCCGACCAAAAACGGCGGCTGCTTGGGTACAAATACGCAGTTCGTTTCGGGATGACAATTGCTTTATAGGCTCCCTAATTCCCAGTATTATACTGATCTGGAATGGATCTAGGCCTAAACCAAGTAAGTGACAAAAGCCACAACCGCCTGCTTTGCCGGTCGGTCGACAGTTCGTAGCCTTTTGTAGTAAACCAACACTTTATGACGGGCGGTCGGCCGCAAGTGACAACGGAAAATATAAACGCCTAACATTGCAATGTAACGCATCAACGGCACCTCCGGGCAGCTCCTACAAAAATAATTTACCGTGGCGTATAAACATGTAGACCTGTCTATACTTATTTTGGTAGAAATACGAATTTTTTTGTCTTGCACAGAACGGCATATAAAACAAATTCTGACAAAATTCACATACTCGGGGCGGCTTTTGAAAATGCAAAAATACATTGTCAGGTACCAGGAAATCGCATGTAAAGGCTTTAAGTTGAACAAAATTCTGGGGGAGGACTGCCAGACTTCCCATCAGCGACGCGCCTACAACGCCAATTCGGGATTCGCCCGATTTGTGGCATATCCCGTCATGTGCGCCCGAGTTTTCAACCCTGTGGAAAACACTGACGCAGTACTTTAGACTCCTCCCCAAATTTTACTCTAACCAAAGGGACAGTTTGGTGTAAAATTAGCATGTGTAAAAAATCTTTACCATCAACTCGAATTGAGGCTTGTTCCCGAAATACAGTTTTCACAGTGTCTACATATACTTCCAATGTGTGTATGTAAATGTACATTAGTTATGGTACTCATTTAATATACATGTAGGTTTAATTGGTTAAACTGTCTAGCTTTCATCCTCCCATCGGCTTTGTCAATTGTCCTGGCTGGTACACTACGTACTCTTCTGAGGGAATTTGATCGAGATGTTTAAATTGACCATCATCTTGGTCAATTTAAATAGATGCATGTACAGTACTACTGTAGGTACCGGTACATGGATTATTTAATACACACAAAATTGTGTACATGTACATACGTGTACATGTAACAAAGTTTTCCATCAAAGTTAGTGAAGTGTACATGTATATATTGCACAATTTCGGCAATTGGCAGTTTGTTTGTGCATGATAACTTCCATTGTGAGGTGCCAAGGACATACAATGTACAAGTAGCCTACAGTGTACGGTGTATGATGAAGTTCATGGTCCTTTCACTTTCATGGAATTCCTCTGTATGGTTCAGTGGTTTAACACAAACATTTGCAAGGTGGCTAACCAGCTACTGGTACATACATGTACATGTGTATGTACATGAATTTACCTTAATTTCCACGGCTATAAGTGTTTTGTATATCAGCTTCATGAATCTTTTATATTTTAGATATTTTCTAGGTAAATTTTGTCACAGTTACACAAGTATTCGCTTCATACAAAGTATGAACATGATACATGTACACTATGTGAAATTACATGAAGATGAGCGCAAGCTCAATACAAAGGTGTACATTCTTACGGGCCCAGTTTTCATTGTTAGTCTCTTACATGTACATGGGTCATAAATATACTTCATCTATTATGTAATGAGCTGGCATAAATGACATATGTACACATAAATGTCATTTATGCATATTAATGAATGGTTATTTTTAATCAAAAATTAATTACGTTTGCTTCCTGGCTAACCTACCTGAGTGCATTCTAATGTAATGTAGTCATCTTGGCCAAGATGGTGGTCAAATTAGGGGCTTCATCCTACTTAGGTGTTAATATACTTACCGTTTTAATCTGAATATGAGAACTCTACAAAAATAGTGTTACAACTGAATTTCTGGGAAAGAAATGAGGATGTTGTAACTGTTGTAACCATGTTGATTTTGAACATGATACATGTAGAATGACCTGTAGTGCCATGTTACTTCCTTTTTTCTGAGTCAGGGATTATGCGTGCTGTTTACAAAATGAGAAGGTAAAACATGGGTTTTACTGTACATTCATATACTCTACAGTGCACAGTATAATGTTTACATACATGTACAACTGTACCGTACATGTATGCACATGCAGTGTGCCTTTTTGCTTAGCTTCCCATTGGCCTATTTAGTTTTTCAGGAAAATCTAAAAGAAATACTTTAAATTATGCTCCCAAAGCTATTTTGGTTATTTTGCCGAAACTTTAACTCTAGTATTTTCTCCCCACATCATTAAATTAAATTCATGCAGAGCCTTGTCAAAAACCTGGCCATTAATACAGTGATTTTGTGCACGGTCTCAGCTGGGAGTTTTGACTAAGGCATTGCATTATAAGCCTACATGTATACTTCTGTTTGGGTGGGTATTATTGATAGGAAAGCAATAAAGATCTTGCGGGTAACATGTGAACATTAGAACTGCAGGTAGAACACGATCTTATGAACAGTGTACTCTGTTAATCGCCAGGGTGATGCTGTTATATTGTTTCTGAGGGCTTTATATGCAGCTGGGTGGGATTCAATGTTTGCGGGAACTAAAAATGTTAATTGTAGAACTGAAGCTTTTCCCCAAATACAGTTTCTAGTTTATCAAATGAATCCTAGTGTTGCTATTCTGTTACCAAATATATATTTGTGTATTTGTGTATTAACTAACTTAATTAGGATTGATATTATCAAATTTTATAGTGCCAACAAATACATTTCCAAAATTTGGGGGACAAGCGATTCACAGTATGATGTTTGGTCAATCATTGCGCAGGTCTCGTCAGTTCTTAACAAAATCATTATATTCCCTGTTCCAGTGAGTAGTGCTTGTTTGATTGAGGACATTCGTCTGATAACTTACAAGTACAAGGAATACCATACCCAAAAATTGAAATCGATGTATAGTGCCAATCATGTACTTGGACATGTAATTTGTTCATTATTTTTCAGCACTGTCTCACTAATAGCAGACATAAACGTACATTGTACCTTCCCCAATTTTCGTACATGTACCTTCCCTGGTATGTTGTGTCTTGTAATAATTGATTACCTATTTTGGGCATGTTCTATTTAATTTAAGCATTTAATTGTACATACATGTACATGTACGTATGCTCTAATCATTTGCCCATACATGTACCTTGAATTTATGAGCCATTTTCAATTTCAATTTCATAGACTACTTTTTCTTCTGTCCAAAATGTACTGCATACACTGTACATGTATTTGCTCGTGATTGTCCTTGAGCATGCATGTACATGTAGGTGTATACATTGTACATGTGTACACTATACATTGTACAATCAAACAGATGGGTTCTCAGCCCTGAAAAACATTTTTTGTTGTATTTTACTTTCATTATTATTTACTTGGCCAAGGACCAAGTATCGCAATGTATCATAGAATCGTGAAAATGTGGTAATGTTCCAGATCCATTCTTGACATTTAGAGCCTCCACAACCATACATACCAGCGCACATTTAGTCATAAATACATGTTTAATCCTACACATTCAATCATTGTGTACATTACTAAAAAATAATTAAATTATCAGGGTTGAAGTTGGCCAGTGTACTATAACAAAAAAATGTTTGGTATGCGTACATTGTATAAAGTACGAAAGGCAAAGTCCACGTCACCTACAATGTACTGCCAGTGGTGGCACTGTACATGTACGTACATGTACATGTACAGTGTATGTAGTAATCGACATTGTACAATTGTACTCCAGATGTAATGAAAGTGCCTTTTTGAAACCTACAGGGCGGTAGATAATGTTTCGTTTTGTTAGTTGATCACTCATTACTTTAATCTTACAAATTTCCCATCCATAAGTTCTATGTGAGAATCTGATGCATATCTGAGAATTGGATCCTTCTGATATCATACGGGTATGATATCAAGCATTTAAAAAAAAAGAAAATTCGCTCCCACATTCTACTGCATTGTAGGAAGTACGTGTATGTTGGCCCAAAATTCGAGATTCTAGAATTACTAAAACAGATGAAAAGAATTTCCTGTGGTTTATACAAATTCACAAATTTGAGTCAGGAGAGGGGCATGGGTCAAAAATGTATAACGATACCTCTAAAACCTCTAAAACATACCCCTATATGATAGAGGTAATATTGTTGGTTAATGTAGACCAGTCCAAGGAGTAACATTTTTTAAGATGTGAGGGAGAAAACTGACCCTGTGACTTCAGGTAAGCATCTAAGCATCTTAACACTTCAGGGCCCAGTTTTATAGCGCTGCTAAGCACATCTGTTGTGCTTGAACAATTTACTTGCATTTCATAGTTTTAAACTTGATAAAAGTTTCCCAATCGGTGATATAACAGTGCAAACCATAATGCATAATGTACAAGAGTCTAAAATGAAGGTGTCGTACTAGTTTAGCAAAAACTGCCTAGCTCCTTTTACAAACAAGTTGCATTGTCCAGGGTTGGTCTATTGCCGATGTACATGTCAAATAATACCTGCACATGTATGACAGCTTAGATGCTCATCCCCCATTACTAAACCCGAGACAATAGGATAAATGCCTTGGAGACACTACGAGAGTTGGATGATGTTTGTTTCTTAGTAACCATGCCAACCGTGATGAAACATCCCTCGGGAGGTATCCATTAAAGAATCTGTGTTGGTTGTAATATTGACGCGCTGAGCTATATCACATCTCATCTCGTACATGTAAGGGTAGATACAGACATTACAATAATAAAAAGACTTCAGTATACAGGGTGACTCATCTATTTGGCATTTTAATTAGAATGATGATTGGAGGAAAGCCTGATGTCAGAGTATACATCTACAGACGTACATGCATGAAGATTTAATATACTACCGGCACTAACAGTAAGCTATATAAATCCATATGTACTTGATTATCCATACTTATTATTTTGTATTACTACACTAGTACAATGTACATGTGTGTAGATGTATTTTTTAAATTGCCCCTACTTTAATGTTAGTGTACATGTGTATAGTATGACTCATGTTATTAATTTTAATATGTGTTGTGCACTGTGCAGTTATGATGATGGAATTTTTTCTGAATATTAATTTTCAATGATATTTATGTTTAATAATTTTGATTTAAAACTCATGAATTGGTTCAAATTATATTGAAAAAAAGAAAGAAAGAATTACACTAAAAAGCGAGTTGCTTGGGAATTAGACCACATCTTTGGACTTTAGCTTGCTGAAATCTTCTGTAATCGGTGCTGGTGTCACCTTTTAAAACCAACTCACACACACACCTGGCACATGTGTGTATTAATTTAGTTCATTCCGACGTCATATTAATTATTCTACTTGCGAATCACTTTACTATATGCTTCTCTTTCAATTTCTCCTTCTCTTTTTACTACTTTTTTTACAAATGGACGGTCGTAATCAAATTCACTTTAGCTACGAGAGTAAACAGGATACATTGCACAGTCTCTGTTTCATTTTAGTTCGTTTTCATGGATGACTTCCGCATTTTGTATGAATTTAAACAAAAAAGAAAAGACTTTGGCCTTAATTATTTAAGTCGTTAGTTGTAATTGTATTCTGGGATGCAGGCAAAGCAGGTATTTCAAACTGTTTGCCAGTTCTTCAAAATGACTAGCTCTAACTCTCTTTAGACTTTAGATAAACTAAGTCTTACATGTGTTACATTTCCTTTATTCTTTCTGACAAGCTCTGAATGATGTATACCAGTGATTTACATTCTTTGATGCAATAGGTTCTTTGTTAGCCGGGTCACCAGGACTGACAGTGTGAACACTTACATGTAGTAGCCTACACTGTACATTTATGTATGCTAATGAAAATAGCAACACATCGGCATAGAAGAATGTACAGTAATATGTTGCCGATGTTATTTGATTGTCATACGTACTGTCTCTTATTAAGTAGCTCCATTGAGCTAAAAAAATGGCAATAATTTCTTCAAAATGTACCTTTTCCTAACCCCTGACATCTTCAACATTGACCTTGGCCCTCTAAAAATAATCACCTCTTACAATTGTCACATACATGTACATGTACACTATGTACATGTAACAAATATTCTGCCACCTATATTAACCTATGTACAGACATACATACATAGGCTTACAGTGTGGCTGTATGAGACAGCATAAACACATCCACCATTATGTATGCACTGGTACGTGTAATCGTGTAGAAAAGTGCAATCATCCATTTTACCAGGATCCTCAGTCTCTCTAGTGACAGTTGCTATGTGAAATAAACACCTGTAAGATTTCTAGATTTGTCGCTATGCC
Source organism: Pteraster tesselatus (assembly GCA_032273685.1). Taxonomy (NCBI): domain Eukaryota; kingdom Metazoa; phylum Echinodermata; class Asteroidea; order Velatida; family Pterasteridae; genus Pteraster; species Pteraster tesselatus. The sequence continues at coordinate 9,366 of JAVCKS010004000.1, read as the reverse complement.
ATACTGGCTGATCGCTGTATTCAATCGCATTCCATCGCATTCCATTATGTCTAGTGACCTTATTTTAAGATTATTTTCCAATAGTAAAAGAATTATATAAGCCACTTTGGAATGTCAGGTTAAAGGTAAACATCTTTGCCTGCATGCTCAAGGTGATTTGAGGGTACACCAGCAACATTTAAAACTAAATTTATGTTCAATCAAAGCACACTATCTAGACTTTTGACGGTTTTTATCTTACTATAGAATGAAGAAAACTCTCCAATCTGAAATTGCACTTGGACATTCAGAATTGGATAAACAGATACTGACAAAACAGATTTTCTCCATTTTTTAAGGAAATTTTGTTGTCTATAAGTTAGTTAGTGTATAGAGTCTATGTGGGGCTGTGGCATGCATAGTTTTTACAGAGTGTAAGATATTACACTCTGCACTGCAGTTTTCTTCCCTCACCCTGTCTGTTCTTCCCCCACCCTGTCTGTTCTTTCCCCACCCTGTCTGTTCTTTCCCCACCCTGTCTGTTCTTCCCCCACCCTGTCTGTTCTTCCCCCACCCTGTCTGTTTTCTTTCTCTCCCCCGTCTGTTTTCTTTCCCTCCCCCGTCTGTTTTCTTTCCCTCCCCCGTCTGTTTTCTTCCCCTCCCCCTCTCTTCTTCCCCTTCCCCCTCTCTTCTTCCCCTTCCCCCTCCTCTTATATTATATTTGTGTATTCATAGTGTTGTGTCAAAATGCATACTGGATAAAACGTTCACAGTATGTTTGGATGGCTGAGAATGTACTGTCACTCTCCACTCTGCCAGTAAAGTGTTAACGTGTATGCATCATTTTATTAGCTGTTTAGATTCATTGAGTGTAATCCAACAGTTTGTGCAGGATAGCCAGACATAAACGTGCACTAGTACTAACTGCTGTTTGTATGATTGAATAGGATTCTTCTTCCCTCACCCTCCCCCGGGAGATCCAGACAGGCCCCCTGCGAGTGCCGTCACAGCCACACAATCGCCTGACTGACTCCTCTACTTTTCCCTCATGTCTGTTCCGTTTGCCAGGGCTCAGACCGCTCGGCTCCCTAATTCAAATTTCCATCTGCAAATTGGGGGCCAATTTAGTTAATTTCCGGGAGTTGCACTCAAGAAAAGCAGAGTTTTCTTAAGAGTTTTCCAAGTGAAGGCAGAGAGGAGATGATTAGTTTCCAAGATTTTCTCTCCATGTTGATCTGTATTTCTCAACTGCTAAATTGAGCAGAAAGTTCTGTCGTTATAATTGATTACTAACAAGATTTCTGTTGTATTCTATTCAATCTGATGTGCTTGTAAATGGAATCTTATTTAGACGTGGCCTGCTGCTGTCTCTCAATTGTTATCATCCGTTTGAAGGTGCAGACTTTCCGATTACAGTTTCTTCTTCTTGGCAATTAATACGACGGCTCATTTCAAGGTCGGCGGTGTCACGATTAATATTCATGACGTTTTTACTTGTCATCATGAACCATACAAGGCAATTTGAAGTTTGAGTGATAGCATACTGTAATGCTTGGATATGTGTGGGCACATTTATACCTCCTGGCTATAATAAATAGTGGTAATTGGAAAAACATGACGGACTTTGCTGTCTCTCTTAAAGGCACATGTTTTTCGCCACCTGTTTGAATGGTTGATTGCACACATGACCTGTCTCATCAAAATTCAAAAGGGAAACTTTCTAAAGATACATCGATGAAATTTTCTAAAATTATATTCTCGTACAATTAACAGAAGAGGAACCTTTTTTTTTCTACTTGTTGCTTTATTGGGGACAGTTTTCTTTATTTGAAAATCAATTTTTTTTGCAAGTATAACTTTTATTTCATTATAGACCTTACATGTTGATGTATGTCTTTCACAAGCTCTGTTTTGTGTATAAAAAGCTCTGTTTCTACCAAATACATAAATACCAAAATCTACATTTTCTCAATTGTTAACTTTGTTTGTGTTTTATGGTAACACTTGACATTATATGGACATACAATGTATATCCGCTTTGAATGCCCCTTAGTAGCTGACGTAGCTGTAATTTGTGATGAAATATTTTGGACAAATTATTGTATTCCAGCTAATAATAAATTTCTGGCTGGAAAATATTCTTACTTACTGTCTATTGCTATACGAAATGAACAATTTATCATTTGAAAAAATTCCAAAAAATGTAAGGTATCTTTAGGATGTTTTAAGACACTTTTTAATCGTCAGCTGTTCACCCCCAGAAGGAATCTGATTTTGAAGCTCTGTGGGTAGCTCTATCACCGTCGACCACCCTTGGAGATTAAAAAAACACTCAAACATAATATCGGCATAAACATCACCAACTTTATCCCGAGGTTATAAAATTCTAAACGAGCTCAAATAAAAGAAATGGGTTTAGTTGATCTAAATCTGGGGGAAATCACATACCTTGACGATAACCTAATGTTGTTAACATTGACTCCCAGTTTTTCCTACAAAACATAGTTGGTCATTAGGTCAAATCTATTGTTAGGTTTTGACGGGCCAGCCCTGTAAGATGGCAGTGTGTGGGAAAAAATCTTTCTCGCTGGCTTGTTCACTTGTGTAAACATGCAGTTGACAGTAACAACAATGCAGCAACATTAGCAAACCATGTCTGTGTATTATCCAGTCAGTGGATAATAGTCAATGATTTACCTCTCTACTCTGGATGGTAATTTGTGTACCTTGGCGATGTTTAAACTATAGATAACGCGACCTGTTGAATTAGTCACATTGGAACTGCTCCAATACTACAAAACTGTTATTTAAGACAGATGTACGTTAATTGTTGATTCAAACAACATTTTGGGGTATCAGACATAATCTGTACATTTTTTTTATCAGTGTATCATTACATTTGCGTTATAAACTGTCTACTGCCATTTCCTGTGGGTTTTATTTTGAGGTGATCAATAATCATATTATCGACAGGAGATTAATTATAGATTATTTAGCTTAATATAGAGTGGTCTGTTTGGTACCCAATATTGTTTACTGGGTTAGGCCAAGTATAAAAATAAACATGTTTTGGAAAAAGACAGGCAGCGGTGCTATTTTTATAAACAAATTTTTGTAATAAATCACTGTCATACATTTTTCTGTTTAAATATAGTCAGTCACCTATTTGTTGCTGTCCTGGACAACATGTAAATTAATTGTACTTTTAGAACTTCAGGTTTTATTTTTCATTTTCTTTTAGTAATAAGAGACAGCTCAAAAAGGAAGCAGGCAAGGACGCTAAACATGTTTTTTTACTTGACCTTTAATTGTGTACTTCTCTATTTTCTGATGATTGAAAATGCAACAAAGTGTAAAGAGATACCTTTTTTGGACATGGGATTTCCCCAAACTTAATGCTTAGCATATCAACTTGGGCAGATTTAACAGCTAGTGTAAATGCCTTTCCGAGATCAGACTCGGATCTGATCCAGCTTCCGGTTCTTGTGTAAACGGAGTGAAAGTGTGTGGTTTAATCATCGCAAAAAAACTACATTTTTTAAAATAAATCGGATAGGCACTACCTTCCAAAAGTTTGGAAACACTTCTCTTGAGTTTCTGAAAGATACAGGCTTATACAGTTACAAAATAATTCAAACTTATTTTTACCAATAACATATCGTGAGGTCGTTAACAAATTCCTACTTAAGAAGATGTACAAAAGCTCAGCCATGTTTTTTTCACACAAAACTGGTGGGAACGCAATCACACCTATGACATTGTGGTAGAGGTACATGTAGGGTTCCTTCGTCAATTGTCATTGGCTCTTTAGTAATACAGTTAATCCATGGGATGCATGCTATTTAATTAAACTAGGCTAGTGTTGAACTGGCATGTTTTTACAGCATATATCTAAAAATAAAAAACATGATTTGCGACTTCCTACACATTTATATTTGTCGGAATGTCATCAGGTCACACATGTGGACAGTTCTGCCATGTTTTCATATATTATTAACCTGTGTACAAAAGTGTGGCACATGTATTTGTCGTACCGTCCGGGTATTCAGGGAGTAACCTGCCCAATACCCAAATCAGAACAGAGACAAAGACCACAACCAAAAGGGCCAAGACCGAAAGGGCCAAGACCAGTCTCAGCCTTAACAAAGACCTCAACGAATGTTTACTTTATATAAAACTAGCAGGGGTCCCACCCGGCGCTGCCCGGGTTATAAAACACATTCGTGTCTCTTTTTTTCTTCTCTTTTTCTTTTCCTTTTTTTATATTTTTTTTTCTGTATTTAGAACTACAATGTACCGTACCCTCAGGTCATGGTGATTCAGATTATACATTTTGTATATATGTTGTTGGCGGTCTATATGTTATGGTTTTTCAGTTCAGAGCATTCATACATTTAAACGGTCTGCCCTTTATGTACATGTATATAGATACATATAGATTTAATACAGCACTGAAACTACAAGGATGTGTAATTTATTACAAACTTCTCTGATTTGTTCTACCCGTATATGCCGTCTTTGTGCCTATGACATAATAAATGCATAGTATGCATGTATTTGCTAAGCTTATTGTGCTTGGATTTCAATGAGACTCCAGACCTGTCTTGAGACCTAGTTTATAGAGAGGTAATATAAGTTTAATCTCCAATAAGTCACAACAACTGTCGCTTATTTATAAACTCTGTAACTAAACTATGTAGGCTGCTGACCACCTGTACAGTGGTGTACCATAACACAATCATACCCTACAAGTTTACAACTTGTGTTGTACATGTACCGGTACATACAGTGTATCATCGTCATTGTCAGATTACTTGTGACAGGTGTACTCTGAGCCCTGACTGACTGATGTGCAAAAACAACCACCTCTTCTTCAAAAACACCCTATAGGCCAGGCCAGGGTTATATACTAACTTATAGTCTTTAATGAAAAGTTCAACTTCAGTCACAGGTTCGGCAGGCACACACACAGTATGCAAAGCAAATCCGGAGCACTGCCCCCAACGAAATCTGTGGATGAAATACTAAGGCTTATGGGGACACTACTGCTAAGTATCTGATGATTGGGAATTAGTGTGCAAGCTAGGGGGTAAGCAGGGACCATGCAAACTTCTGAGAGATCTACCGGTGTTTCAAAAACATGATTTCAAGAAGACTAAATTTGCAGGAAAAAAATAACAATATTTTATTTCTGAAGGATATATTTTAACTTTTCATTATTTGGACGAATTGGTATTTTGAAAAAACATTGCTTCGATTCCACTCCTGTTCGCTGCCTAATCTGTTAATTCTATTTTAGAGATTACCCTATTGTACATGCTGTATGAAGATGCAGAGATTACTGTTAATGCCATCAATCGGTTGTTATTCCATCATTGGTTATTTTAACACCCCTTCCCCGCCCCCTCCCTCACTATTGGTGCACCTGAATGAATGTGGGATTAAACAAGGTATTAGTTTTCTGATAATGAAACTGAGGATTCCTCTGAATTGCATTTGTTTTTTCACTGTAAATCGTGGGAAAAAATAATGAAAAAGTTATGGTTGAGGAGAAATGCCAGGCTTAAAAAAAGGCCTTTTGTTGTGTCCCCTGTTATTCAAACTTGGGGCCACACTAGGTGAAAGCGAGGAAAATTTCCTGCCGCACCAACCCGACCTCCATTGCGATACGCATGAACGAACTTTATTTTCTTGCAATGTTAACACTGAGAACGCGACATAAAGCTTGTTCACAAGCAAGCACGGAATAAACTACTGTACTACCTGGGACACTGTATACCTAATTGCCTTTATTTTCCCCTCTGTTTTTACAAGGTTGCAGCTCTATTTAAGTAGTCTGCATTTATGAAGCATGTGTGAATCCAGTTCTAAAAGAAGAGGGGGGATGTGAATTGCATAAACGTTTGTCCGTGATGACAATTATTGATATGGTTGTTTAGAATTACTACAGGTACATGTATGCAATAGAGTACTGATAAGGCAATATTGTACATTACATTTTTGTACGCCGAACAAAGCAGCACATTTTAGCCAATTCGTTTTGGTTTTTTTCCTAAATAGAATTTCTAATGAATCTTCGGAACCTACATACTTATAGGCTGTTCATGTGCCACAGCCTTTATGTTATTCAGCAAGGCGAAATCTGTTAGCCATTGGAGAGTGCATCTTTGAATACCTGTTGGCTATATTTGCACCACAGCAAAAGTCCAAACTTCAGAACACAGCTCATTTCACAATTGAGTGTGGCAATTGAATGTGAACGCACTGGCTTTTCCTATCTAACACCTTTCTTGCATTGAATTGGATGGGTTAACATGTGTTTGCCTATGTAACCAGTTCAGTAGCTAGCTGTCAGGTCAAATCGATTGCTACTAGTGGGGCACTACTTACAAGTTTGCAGGGTCCACATAATTATTGTGAAAGTCTAAAATCCTTGACAACATTATTGGACCGCTTGCACTTATAAATCTGAGGTTTGTCTGACCATGCAACAAAAATAAATGCAGTGATGGCAAAATGTCCCTCGACCTAAACCCAATTTAAAACCTGTGGAACATAAAATATGCAATTCAGAGTTCATAAGTGATACCACCTTTCGAGTCCTAAATTACATTACATAAATAACTACAACTGGGAAATAATGTTTTACTTGGCTCGTATGTGGTAAACCGTTTTGTACCTACCCTATTGTGACAATTGGCTCTTCCACAACATGGCCGCGTTTGGATATACATGTATAAATGGGGGTATGTACAATTGTACATGAGGGTAATCCATCGGGGGAGGGAGGGGGCACGGTTTTTGACTTTCTTTTATGATTTACTATAACTAGGTATGTTGTCTATAAACTTGGGAAGTGTACGGTACATGTACAGGGTGTCATAGAATCATGCACTAATTTAAAAATAGTAAGTGGATAATCACAGATTGGGCTATGAAGAAACATTCTCTTTTTTTACCATGGGATATGGTGGAAACTTCTACATTATGTCATAAAGGAGATTTTTGTTAAACCCTTTCAAGGAGAAAACGTTTGTTCTAAAAATACACTTGAACTGATGATGTCCATATTTATATAAATACAATTTTTAGCCCCTAGTGCATGGGAAAATAATAATAGCAGCATAAACCTTTCAAACAATTATAAATGGTTATTCAGCCAAACATTTTATAAAAACATCAGTGCAGAACCAAGGATATTCAATGACAATGCTGTATATGGTACCCCCAATGAGAACGCAAATACTGATCCACATAAGGTATTGGTACTGTATATAGGCCTATATATACACACACACACACACACAAACTCTGGCGTTTGTTTGTTTTGTGCTTTCAGCCATAAAGAGCTTGTATTGTTGTTATGGCATCAAAGTGCCCTAGTAGTCCCCTAAAACATTTGACTTGCTCTAGCTAAAGCTCAAACTAAACATGGCCCCTTAAAAATAGAATTGATTTGTGAGTTTACTTTAACTGAGGATGTCCACTCCATGTTTAATAACACTGGTCATTGGGGTCAGCTGTAATCCACTGAAGGGGAGAGCAGTGCTTACAATGTACCTTCACCACTTTGTATAACTGTAGGGTTGTTTTGGCATGCATTTATGTCCTCAAAACTGTTGGAAACATACATTTTCCTTGAGGTTTTGAATGAGGCCTATGAATGCCTGAAGGCTTTATGATTAACTTCATCAAATTATTAAGTCATTACATTTTTACACAATGATTTAATTTTAATAAAAAAGGTAACCCTTGGATGTTGGAACCCCCAAATATGATAATTGTGGTAAAGATAGGGTTGTTGTCATATTGTTCATAAAATCTGACCTACACGAAACCAGTCAGTCTTCTTGGAAGTAGGCATACACTGTACATATACATGTACATGTACGTAATTTGCTAAGGTGTTTTCGAACTTCTGCGAGGACAACTTCAACAAAAGCTTATAGAATGTCCACTGTGATTAGGTAGCAGAAGGCTCTGAATTGTAAAAAGTATTTACAATCTGGACATTTTATTTAAAACTACAACAGGGGTATTGCTGCTACAATACTTTCTCAATTTTTGTTCGGTTTTGTTTATTTCTCACTGTCTTAACCTGCTTTTTAAATATACGTTTCTTTGTCTTCTATTTTTGACTGAGTTAAGTAGCGCAGTCTTCACTCAGGTACGACAATCTGCATCAGTGATAAAACGATTAGCATTCATCAAAAGACCCTTTTTATAAGCCCAGTAGTAAATCAGACCTAATTGGGCCACTACCCCTCCCCTATTTCAATTCATGTCTGTGGGACATCCTATAGAGATCCCACCCCCTCATTCCAAAACACTTCTGGATCAGACCCCTCTCTGCTGCTGACAAGATGTTGATTTATCTTGAACAGAAGTTTCCTGGTGTTAGGTGATTAAACAAAAATATCTTTATGATCGTGCACCACCGATGTTGTGAAACTACATTGAGTGACTTAGAACAAAGCTAGTACGATATCCACCACAAAGAGAGACTTGTATTGTGAAAGAATCTCAATGTACATGTCCTAGTTTCCTTAGGTGTGTTCATATGTGGTACACTGTGGAAAATTATTTTTTTTTAAACTCTAAAACTTGGGTTGAAACTCTGCAGGAATTCCACCTAAGATAAAACCCATCCCTCGACTAATGTTGATTTCATAGGTTTGTGTAAAGTTATACATGTACAGTCGAGTTGTACCGTATCAAACCAGTATTAAGCAGCAGGCAGCTATTGTATGCGAGAAAAGCCATGGAAACCGCTGCATGTACACATAAAACGACAAATTCGTGAAGTTTTAAGGATTTGCGGTTAGATGCACCTTGGGAGTTAAACCTGAGCCGAGTAAGGTTTATTAGTTGCGACCTTGTGGTTACAACTTGGTGGCAGCTAGGTTTTAGTCGTTCTTATGACCAAATCTTTCCACCTCACGTGAATGATCCCGACAACTGGTAAAATATAGGCTAAAATCGGTATTAAAAACCACTTTTTGACTACATGTAATTTACCATTCTGTACACATGCCTTGGTGTATGTGTACATGTATGTACACATAACATACAAGCTGTGGTATCTGCTCTAGATAGCCAGAATTCATGCACTTGACTGTGTTGTACAGCAGAAGTGCTTTCACGTTTCGAGTGTGGTTTAACCGCTGTGGCTACTCAAACACTCTCTCTGCACTCTGTCAAATGGTCAAATAAAGCATTATCTGGGTTCCTTCCTTTTTTTCAAATTAACCTTTCATCGGTATCCACATGTATATTTAATCTTAATGACATAACAGGAATGCCTACATTCCTGCGGCCTATGCAAATTAGGTTTGATTGTGGGTGGGGGGGTGGGGGGGGGGGGCAGGGGGTAGTAATAGTGCTAAA
>JAVCKS010003989.1:4609-18760 GCA_032273685.1 Pteraster tesselatus | reverse complement strand
ACTTTGTCAAACCCCATCCATAAAACTTTGTCAAACCCCATCCATAAAACTTTGTCAAACCCCATCCATAAAACGTTGTCAAACCCCGTTCATAAAACTTTGTCAAACCCCATCCATAAAACGTTATCAAACCCCATCCATAAAACTTTGTCAAACCCCATCCATAAAACGTTGTCAAACCCCATCCATAAAACTTTGCCAAACCCCATCCATAAAACTTTGCCAAACCCCATCCATAAAACTATGCCAAACCCCATCCATAAAACTTTGCCAAACCCCATCCATAAAACTTTGCCAAACCCCATCCATAAAACGTTGCCAAACCCCATCCATAAAACGTTGCCAAACCCCATCCATAAAACATTGCCAAACCCCATCCATAAAACTTTGTCAAACCCAGCCATAAAACTTTGTCAAACCCCAGCCATAAAACTTTGTCAAACCCCAGCCATAAAACTTTGCCAAACCCCATCCATAAAACTTTGCCAAACCTCATCCATAAAACTTTGCCAAACCCCATCCATAAAACTCTGTCAAACCCCAGCCATAAAACTCTGTCAAACCCCAGCCATAAAACTCTGTCAAACTCCAGCCATAAAACTTTGTCAAACCCCAGCCATAAAACTTTGTCAAACCCCAGCCATAAAACTTCGTCAAACCCTATCCATAAAACGTCTTCAAACCCCATCCATAAAAGTTCTTCAAACCTCATCCGTAAAACTTGTTCACCTATGAAACTTCTTATAGCCCCATCCATATCTTTATGGATGGGGTTTGAAATGTACGAATGGAATCTGTTGATTCGGTAGAAGTATAATGTCTGATATTGTTTTCTTCGCAGTGCCAATTCTGCCAGATTTTATCTTCGAGCAAGAACACCCAGAATACAAGAACGGTCGGCTTTTGTTTGTGCGAAATACTACTAACTGTACTGGTGGTGACGTCATGGGATTGACACCACCAACGAACTCGACCGACCAAGACTTGGCTAACTGTAATTAGTAATTGTTGGAGGATAGAGACACACTAAGGCATAAATTACGATAGTATTTTTGTTGCTAACTTTTGGTTCAGCAAAATGTTCTCCTTTAAATTCTCGAAACTCAAGTTATAATTAAGACGATTTGTTGTGATCGCTTTAAGTTGTGTTTAGCGCCAGTATCACGCATGGCAACTAACACTCACGACACTTGCTCCTTCCGAGCATTCCTCATAATTATCTCATTTGCTGGGAGCATCTCGTAACTCCAGTGCTGCTCACTTATAGTTAAAAAAGTCTGTTAATAAATTCTCTCCCCGTGATCAAATACCCATATCACACGGATAGAGAGAAGCGTAAAACAGCAAGATGTCCAAGATGGCTATCAAACTAGACACATCAAACAGTGACCAATCTCAGGTGCAGTCATTAGTTCGTAAGAGTTACACGCAAGATGGCCGCTATTTTATTGGGTCTATAGCTTTTAGGGATTGAAAACCTGTATCGCCGTAGGCCACGGCACTCCCGCATAGACAAACACGAGCAGTACTGTATTCATCTATCAATATGAGTCAACCTTTAGAGTAATTTTCTGACTGCCTCCAGGCAGCCATGTTGGTACGCCCAACGCCAGCCCGACGATGAGTGACGCCGAACAATTAGAATACAGCCTGCTGCTACGACACGAGAATCTTAAAGTGGCAATACTCTTCGCTTCGAAAGCCATCGTGCAACTTATAACCAATCCGTTCGTTGGTTCCCTCACGAACAGGTAAATCAATGCAAAAACCGAGTCTGGTCGCCCATAGTCCCAACGAAACCGCTTTAGCAAACTTTTCCCCTATTTCCGCTGAACAAACCGTTTAGCGATCTACAAAGGTAGACCACTCCATAGCGTGAACAGAAACAAACTCATTCTGTCGATTTACAGTAGTAAGTAACCCCCCCCCCAAGAAAAACACGAGAAATGTACACATTTGCATCGATGTTTGCCCCCATAATTGAATGCCATACAAATACCGTGCGAACCAACTATTACTATACATTATAAGCGTTAACACTATTTTATGCCCTTTTCCCTAGAATTGGCTACAGTTTACCAATGTTTACAGGATTCATCATTCTCTTTGTGTCGACATTAGGTAAGCAACGTCGTGTTGGTGGAATATGCCGATAATTCTCTGCCATAAGGATTCGTTTTTATGACGATGGCTTCAACAAGGACATTATAAAATCATGCCGACCGGAAGACATCAATGATTATAGAGGCTTGCTTCATGATACATGAATCTATCGGACTACTAACGTCCGACTACCCATGGCCGGCTAGTTTTATTGTGCCTTCTGTTTTAAAAGAAGGATTTCCTGGAAGTAGTGTTGTTGATAAAGACTAAGCGATGGATACCACAGCTCTAGCGATAGGCTACGTGTAATTTGTTGATTGTTAAAATGATTTTTCATTCTGTTTGTTTGTTTGTTTCAGTTTTTGCTTTTGGCCAGTCCTACTGGCTTATGTTAGTGGCTAGGATGATTCAAGGCGTTGGCTCGTCCTGTTCGTCAGTAGCCGGTGAGTACGGGCGTGCCCCGAGGGGCGTGCCCATTAGACCTTGTTGAAAGAGGTGTAATGGCTACTGTAGAGGACATATCAGATTCTTACGGAGCCATGGGATTTTCTTTGACTGGACCAGCGATGCTATCGGTCGCCTCGCATGAATTGGGTGGAGTAAAAACAGTTCACATCAATAGTGGTACAGGTCATTTAGCACTGAGTGAATAGAATGAGGACTAGACACAACACATGAACAGTTTCTTAGCCGCGTAGGTAGGCCGCATAACTTAGCATGGGCGTGGCAGGGGCCTCGAGTTCCCTGAATATAATTCTAATTCAACTCGAGTTTGGATAGGCCGATATAGTGTGCTGCGTTGAATCCCAACACATACCGTCTACATTATCTTCTCTTAGGTATGGGGATGTTAGCCCAAAGGTACCCTGACAACGAGGAGAGGGGGGCAGCCATGGGTCTGGCCTTAGCGGGGCTGGCGTTCGGTGTACTCAGTAAGTATATCGGCGATAACGATTTTAACCACCCACTAGAAAGTACGTGTTTGTGTACAGTATATGAAGTACTGCATAGGCCCATGTATGAAAAGGAGATCCGCTTATATATATACACTGTCTTCGTGAATGCTGGTAGAATGATAAATCTAGTCAAAGTTCAGTGGTCTGTGAGTGTTAATATTGTATTATAAACTTAATATTGTATTATAAACCAAGCTGGTAATACAATTATTTGATTATTGATGTTCGAAACACACAGTTGGTCCACCGTTTGGGGGCGTGATGTTCGAGTTCGTCGGGAAGGACTCTGCCTTTCTTGTGTTAGCTACATTGGCACTTTTGGACGGACGTAAGTTTGGGAACGACGGGGTATAGGGAGTTTTGGCAGGGTAGAGAACCTACAAGGTTATAACTTCTTCAATGGAACCAACAGGTCTATGCGAAGCGTGACAGTCGTAGAGCTCCGTACTATTCCATACAAACGAACAACACTACGAGTGGTCGTAGGGAAAACAGACCGTCTGATCTGTGGCGTGGGACAGTGGCCCCACGCATTGACCTATTTATCCATTAAAATTTACATATTTTGTGCATTTTCTTAGTTCTACAGCTCCTTGTACTAAACCCTGGAATGAACAAAGCGGAAGAAATGGAGGGCACGCCGATCCTTAAGCTTTTACGAGACCCTTACATCTTAATTGCTGCAGGTACACATAGACTATACTACTTTTAATTGGTGCCGGATCTCTTGGCGCCACCAAGAGATTGCACCGGATGGGGCACTGCTGCAGTTCATCAGACATCCGTCTGATTTGAACGCGCGAAATCATTTGTTCTTGCTCTTCATAGTTAATACGTTAACATAGTTACTGCCAAAAGTAAATAGTTTTATTTTATTGATAAATCACTTGACTTGATGTAATTTTGGTTGTTTTCTATAATTGTTAAGGGACCATTACTTTCGGTAACATGGGAATCGCCCTATTGGAGCCATCGCTACCACTGTGGATGTTAGATCGCATGCACAACCCATCCAAATGGCAACTTGGTAAGACTTGGCGTAATACTACCCACACATCAGACCATTATATAGTATGGATATTTCGTTTGGAAAACATAAACGAAATTTTAGAATAGAAAATTAGTTCAGTTTTGATTTGGTTTTTCTGTGCACAGGTGCTATCTTTATTCCGTCGAGTGTATCATATCTCATCAGTACCAACATCTTTGGACCATTGGGTCATAGAATAGGAAGGTAAACAGTTTAAATTTCAGTTTACGCGAAGGCTCGCCCACAACGGCATTAGCTTGCGCAGTAAGGTCACTAAACGAGGCTTGATCTCAATCCATATCGCCCATATTATGTTACTGCACAGCCCTAGTCGTCTCCAAATGGCGTTTAAAGGGGGGTAGACCTATGATATCCTACCTGTGTGTGGTCGGTTAGGTCAGGAGGTCATCGTGTGCTCAAACATACGAATGAATGAATGGTGATAAGAAAGAGGGCGCACTCGCGACGATCAGAACATTCAAGTTCAGTGATCAGATAAACATTTTCACACGTGCATGTGGACAGTGGTTGTTGCTCCCAACCTAAACTTGTTTAACCCCTACGGTAATTATTTGTATTCTCTTGCGTTGTCTTTCTTCAGATGGCTCTGTTCAATGATTGGAATGATTCTGGCTGGCTTAGCGATGTTATTGGTGAGGACTAACACACTATGTTAATGAGCAATGCATGGCGAAACACATAATATTACAGTTTCATGGTATAGGACTACATCATTCTACACTCATCTGTGAACGTTTTGAGTAAGAGTGATTTAAAGAAAAATAACTGTCAGTTTAGTCATCAAAACTAAGTAGCAGATAATCGCAGCACGCGCGAGGATTAGGATTATAATTCAACTACATGTAGTAGACGTTGCCATTTGTGTCTCAAGCATTTCACCTAGACATTAACACGAACAACATCAACATAGACAAAGGTGTATAGGCACTCCATCTTGCAGAAAACTCATCATTAAATGCAAGAAAAAATGTAATCTCTCTTACGTCTGCAGTTACTCATCAATTTAGGACATGCCTTGAAAACGATTCTTGTGAGAAGATCGAAACATCGGCAAAAATGACTTTTTAAATCCCTTTGGTAACTTAATAACTTCAGTAATGTATTAAACCAAAGAACAAGAAAGCTTCAAGAACTAACATCATGCTTGATTGTATCGTCATAGATTCCGCTTGCTTCTGCGGTCAGCCATCTTGTAGCGCCAAACTTCATGCTGGGGTTCGCTGTAGGTAGGTGCATGCATGCGATAAATCGATACGTCTATACGGTATACCGCCCTCAATATACTCAGGCCGCAACTGCGGCCGGATGTACATATCACACTCATGAACACAAATGGTAAGGTTCCCTTCATAAATGAAAAATGTCACTTTCACGTTGATCTGCAAATATATATTACGTACAGTGACAAATAACAGGGCGGGCACTTGCCTCAAAACTAAATTATGTACATTTTATTTAATTAAGTCTGTCGGAAAGTTGCATTTTCCCAAAGAATATGTAGGGGGCCTACGTGTAAGCATAGGGTTCTACTTTCCAGCAACTGCCGCCGCAAGCACTGCCAACCGCCATGAATAATCGACCTTATAAAAATCAGGACGCCAAAGATAAGACGTATTTTGTGGTCCCATATTTATGTCCGTCGTCATCTCTGCCACCTCCCCTCTCCATGTTTGGCCCATTAGGCAAGTGCGGCATGCAGTTAACAGATTTCTTAACATTTTAGGTATGGTGGACGCCACTATGATGCCCATAATGGGACACCTCGTTGACATACGGCATGTCTCTGTCTACGGGAGCATCTACGCAATAGCCGATGTGGCGTTCTGCATAGGCTTTGCAGTGGGTGAGTAAGCGAGCAAGCACACTCGCACAGACTGTACTTTTCGATCCGCAATCACACAATCCAGTGCCATGTTTCAGTTCTTCTTCTTCCATCACTAACACATTTGTGTTCGTGTAATTTGTTTAGGTCCGTCATTAAGTGCTGAAATAGTCCAAGCATTTGGATTCCCATGGTAAGATCGACACCTCTGACAGACTCATATACCATACGTGTGCATATAATGTATCTAATGTACACATGCAATTATTACTTGACTGCTCGATCCGTGTCTCGTGATACAGTCGAACCCATAGTCTGAGATTTGTAGCACCATTCACTAACTAAAAAATACATCGATTTGATATTTCAACATTGGATTACCCCATCAGGTTGCTGCGGATTGTAGCCATTCTAAGCTTCCTTTACGCTCCCCTGTGTATCTTCCTGAGGGATCCACCGGCGAAAGAGGAAAAACTTGTGAGTAGAAACATATACGGTCTTAAGGTAATAATGACCTTAACCGAAACTAACAAAACACCTCAATATCCACAATTTCGTCCGCAAAGTCACTTCGAGAGTTCCGTGTTTTTGTCCTACAGGGAATATTAATGGAGGAACGGTTGCCGGTCTCGTACACGACTCACAGACAGACCGACTACCAGACTATGGATGAGGAACTCGTGACGGAGTAAACGTAAAGTCGTATTTTACGCCCACATCAAAGGCAACGTCAGTATCCACCAGCGTCACTCCAGTTAGCCTGTTCGAAATTACGGTGGACACGATAAGATAGCGTTGTATACAGAGTGGGTGAAGTTTTTCTAATGTACCTACTATGAACAGCGCCATCACGTTTTGTCCGCCATACTTCGAGTAGGCTAATGATGGGATATCGGGATATACAACATCTTAATTTGGGTAACACTGTGATTATTGTCAACAATACAATATGCATCAACCGGTCAATATCATCAATAATTCGCCGTATCGATTATAATTTAAGGCAATAAAATAAATGTTGAAACGTGTGCTATTAAAGATATGATCTTCGATACCCGATGGCACGTGAGCAATTGAGCATGTCACAAGAGGGCGCCAAAGGGCTAAGCTCGTTCGTCGTCGAAGCAATCCGACGGCTGTTGCATTTTGTGTGTACGGTAGAGTGTCATATTGGGGTTCAGCGCTTTGTAAGAGTAACCAAGCTTGATTATTTATAGCTTACTATAATTTACTACTTAGTAAAAAAAGGAATTTGCGATTTATCGGACAACCACGCAACAACATTGTGTACATACAGTATGTGAATCTGTACATAATACAATTACCAACTACATGTGTACCATAGTATAACCATAAAGATTAGCTGGTATTCGTTTAACTGCGTAAGTTAAATAGTGTCACATCTTTTTTGGAGAGTTGTAATAAATTTCCTGCGTGTTAATGTTGTATTTTCTTGTGAAGAATGTACATTATGCATACCGATTTTGTTTTAAATAGTAATTGTTCAACAGCTTTTAACATTTTGTTTGTCTTTTGAATGTATCAGCTATAATTGCATAAATAATTAAATGGAATCGCTGTAGTCTCTTTATTACATTATAACAGTCGAAAATCATTTATTTTTAACTTGTGAGTGGACGCGGTTGATTTCTGAGTGATTATGATACTCAAAAGATCATGATTGTACTGGCCGGTCGTACTGAACGGAAACTGTACCTTTTGTGATTTACCGAGATAGACCACTCTAGAATAAAGATAATGGAATTCTAACCTTATTTTTGATAGTGACTATCCAAAATATAAAAAATAATACAAATTTTAGAAATCGAGAATCGAATTCGTGCTATATGGCCGAATGAGGGCGAACATCAAGTTTTATGGTTTTATGGAAAGGTTGTCGTGAAACGATATAGAGAGCGCCCTCTGTTGATTCTATATTCGGAAAACGAAAACCGTCACCACGACGCTGTAAATAGCATTGGCACAGCATTAGAAATACAACGTACATGTCGCCGCTGTGTATCATATCAGTATAGAGTGAGGGGCGCAGTATTATCGTGAGAGCTGGCAAACACGCCGCATCAAAATGTTTAAGCATCGTACAACATTTTGTTCAAGTTCGTGTGAACCCACCGGTTTAGTACCGGAGGTTGGGGGAACTCTAGGTGGCGCTGGGGGATACTCGCTTTCATCGCTGTAGGCCACGGATTCGTAGCTGCTCCCCGTTTGATGAAGCGGCAGGCACAGTACACGTAAATTATACCCATCGCAAGCATGTAAATACAGGCCCCTAATGCTTCTTGGTTCTTGGCACCAAAATATAGAACGGTAACAACCGAAACCTTTATCGATAGCATCGCACCGCTTGCCATTGCCGGCAGCTATAGTGCACTCAGTGTTATTACAGGAACTCATTGATAATGCGTAAATAGCCTGAAAATATCCGTCTGCTTGAGTACAATACTTAATAATCACGAAGTAAGAGAAGCCTGGAGGAATAAACGTACTTCTAGATTACGGTCAGTGAGTGGGCCGCAACGGGCGAGTTGGTGGGTCATTGGCTAGGTACTAACCTAAGGATATATGGCTCTGATTAACACGTAGTCACGTACATTCACACCGTTGCGTGACTCGTCGTCACAATCTAGATCGCTTGGGTAATAATATATAATGACGTTGCAGCAGCCATAGGGACAAAAAGTTGTTCTCATAGGACCGGCATCAATAGACCTTTTCCCTGTAGAATTATTAAATAAGGTACATGTAGTTTAGAAATTAGGCAGACACTATCGTTCCGCCACGCTGTTCATTCCGAAATGCCATCCATATCTACAGTTTCCATCGTATATTTCACAGTGAAAGATTGTTATTTACGATGGTCGCTGCTCGCTATGATTTATTGAGATGTCTCTGGTTATCACAAACCCACAAAAATAGTGTCCAGAAGTCTCTAGACACCTAATAACTATTTAATTAGTTCAGTAAGAAGATTAACGACAATACAGCTAGACAAACGAAAAAGCACAATTTTATTAAAGGATTTCGGAAAAAAACTCATCCATACTCGATAGGATTACGCGCTTAGGGTAATTAATTAGTAATACCCAGTGACCGCGTATACGTGTTTGATCACAGACGGTTGTTTTATGTACGTCTTAACTTAAAATCAGAACACGATTAGCGGTTTTAACTTATCCATTATTGACGCCAAGCTAAATAAATTAACTCTTGCATTATGGTCGATTATAGATTATTCGATAACAAAATTCGATAATAAAAATCAAATGTTTTTTTTTTATAAATAGAAAATAATATTGAGAGCAAAGTTTCTATGGAATAGCAAATAGTCGTAGGAAATGTGTTGATGACGAAAATAACCACTACGGAATTCGATTAATTCACGCCTCGTGTCAGACTAACCTAATTATTTTTTTGCAAGCCAAGGCAATCTCGGTTTATTTTTCTTTCCTGCTCAACCCCGATATGCTTCCTGGACGAAAGAGAAGTTCACGAAACACCAACCCGAGAGCAAACTACAACCAAACTGAACCGAACACAGAAGCTAACAACATTTGGATCTTGTTTATCGATGATCATTTGGATGTACAAACTACGACGAACAGCAGTTTGTAGTCACGCTTATATATCGTTAGTCAGTGATATTGCCTAAACTATACTTACTTACATACTTGTATTCCAGTATCAGTTATAGGCCCTATATCAATACCTATAATTATTTCTGTAATCGGTTAAAGTTATTTCACTACTTGACTTCGCCCGAATTCGATAAATGAATTGGGGTTTTCTATTCCGACTAGACTTCGTGGGTTTTCTCCCGTCCTGGTGTATTCCTCCCACCCGTAAGAACCGCCACTGCTTCCCCCCACGATACACCCTCTCGTGATGGGCGTAGCCAGATTACATCAGCCTACGGTGGATTCTGTGTCATGCACCTTCAATTACACTCGAATGGAATGTAATTGGTAAAACTGAATCTAGGGTAGCTCTGTGGTATTTAAGGGACAGCCCGCCATTTACCTTTTTACTAAGAATCCGCATGTCACTCATCAACTGCCATCCAGCATGGAACGCACGACTGCAATCGTTAAAAGCTTTCTTGGTTCAAATTAAAGCTAGGCTATATGGGGACTCTCCATTTGATTTTCTTATAGACCGCAGGAAATTGTCATGGCCTTTTCCCATCTTCATATTTCTGTGAAAACTGTCTCCATAAGATAATGGCCCTCTTATACATTCTAGCACGTAACAGAATGTGGGAGCGAAATATATTGGTACAAATATTACTTGATTTTGTAATCGCTACAAATCATCATAGTCGGCGAGCAAAGGAAATCGGCACGGTGATTCTTCTTATTATGGCTTCCTACAAGTCGAGACACCATCCCCGGTCTCAATTTGAAGACGATTCCATAGGCGTAGCTGTGCACTTACGATCGTCATAGCTTGATCTTAAATTACAAGCTTAATATAGAAGTAACGCAACCCGTGAAAACAAATCAATATCTGCTGCTGTAAACGCCTGTTACTAATAGGCGTTTAGAATAGCAGAATAGACTTTGCTTACTAAGGGAAACTATCATTAGAGAGAAAAACATACGTTGGTATGTCACGCCAGTAATACATAATTTCAATAAATAATTTTCATTAGAAAACGTTATAAAATTTGCATTCATTATCTTGCCCAATTAATATGGGGAGGGGCCATATTTGTAATACCTCGTGACGGGCGTGGCTCTCCAAGTTTCCCATTGTTGTTTGTTATTGTACGATTTCCATAGAGCTATATTCCTTATTATTCCCTACTAAGTCACGCTGCCGGAGTTACGTCACTGAACAATGGCGCGGCCCCCTTCGCCGTAGAACTGGGCATAATTACTAGCGATATTCTGATTTGTGATGCAGCCGTAGTGCTCAAAATAGGCAGTTGATGCGGCCATACAGGAAGCATTTTCTGCCCAGTAGGGAAAACGTTACTGTATGCACCACTGCTTAGGTAACGGCGCATTATGCCTTATGGTTCGTATTGCGACATCAACGGTTACTAGGTTTTTGCTCTTATACATTGCAGCAAACCTACATTTTTCATGGCTGCACTCTATGCAAGGAAAGTAATTTGTTGAGCAGCGCTATGACATTTTGTATTATCATTTTATAACATTATTTATGATTCTTTGCTCTTTAACGAAACCACACAATCCGTTCGGCTAACATAATTTCATGTGCAAATACGGTGGTGTGTAAATAGAGTTAAGTGTGTTCCTATTGTCAATATATAAAGTCAATAGGCTGAGCCGTAGGTACATGTCTACTTGACATTTAAGGATCAGTCTTATTTTGTTTTGTTTTAGACAAAAGCTTTTTCATCATTGCCTGTTTTATAGATGATTCTTTGAGCACATCGAACAGAGCAGTTTAAAGAAAATGCCCCGGATAAAACGCACCGAAAAAAAAACACTTCCAATAAAACACTTGTCTAGTTGTACTTTTTATGCTCATTCCAGAAAAAAAGGTTATCTAGCTAACGTATCGTGCCAATCTCCATGGTAACGACTCCTTCCCCAGATAACAACCTGTAATCCGTCATCAACCTCACCAGTATTACGGAGCTTCTGGATTTTGACTTGGAAGACTAGAAAATTCCAATTTCAAGGGTGTAACGGAGATAAGCGTCAAGAAATGAAATATAAACGCAAATCCAATTAGCGGTTATCACGCTCCGAGTAATGCGGCTCGCCCGTGCGCGTCCCGCAACGAAACCCATTCAATCACTTGGTATAATATACATCGACGTAGTTGTCCAAGTCAACCAGGATTTTCCACTGATCCTTGGTTTTTTAGAAGAAGTTATATAGAATACGGGTACAGAGACGTGGGACCGTGTCGGAATGTTTCCCCCAAACAAGACACCATGTGTCAAGTTAGTCTCCTAAGGCTATTCTATAGCGAGCCCATAGTTTGTAAAAACCAAATTACTACTGGTATTTCACTTGCAACAGATTATCAAATTA
Organism: Pteraster tesselatus; assembly: GCA_032273685.1. NCBI lineage: Eukaryota > Metazoa > Echinodermata > Asteroidea > Velatida > Pterasteridae > Pteraster > Pteraster tesselatus. The sequence continues at coordinate 6,799 of JAVCKS010003989.1, read as the reverse complement.
TAGTATTTGTTATGATTTGACAAGCTATACCGTTAACAGCAGCCGTTCTGTGGGACGCCCATTTGTTGGTTGATTATAGTATATAACATAATATCTAATGTACCTATATCTTAGACCCAGAAGATTATCCGCAACATGGTCTAGGAAATGCCCCTTATCCTTTAAACTTATTTCAATTCTTCAAAATAAGTTCCAGAAGTCGGACAATACATCTTTAAAAGGGTGCCTCTTTAAGTATCTTACTGAAGGCATCCATCACTATCGGAACACGTATGCTACACGGTTTCAATAATATTACAAACCTAAACAGGGCTGTCTGCATGGCACTTAGACACAGCCTGCCCGGGCTATACCCCCCATTAGAGAGGTTTGTTGCGGCGTGGAGAAAGAAGGGTCTAAAATGTTTCATCTCAACAACATGGAGCTAAACTTACCGTAAGTTGCTGTCAAATAGTTCCGACGCCGTACATCCGCTAGCCTGGTCGTTTGTCCTACTGGGTCGTTCTTTCTTTATGCTGTCCGTCCCGCTCCCATAAAAATGTAAAGCGCGGTCGATCGACCACACTCAAGGCAGTCTTGTCGGCAGAGAAAGGGAGGGCCTGGTGTGGGGTCTAGTTTTGCAGCTTTGGCGAGTTTTCGTTTGAAACTTGAGATTTCTGCTTTGTATTTGCTGAGTTGATACCATTCACAAAATCCGTCCTGCTATTGCGTTGCATGGCCGCCCCAAAACATCGCCGCGACGTATTACCGAGTTACGGTAGCAGATGTTCCTGCCTATAATAATACTACTAGGCTACACGTTGTCGTTTCATTCCCGCCTGCTGTTGTTCCAAAGTTATTGTTCCTAAACCATTGGCCCAAATAATTGTTATTAAAGACTTTGGACAATGTGATTGTGGAGGCATTCTTCCCGCTCATGAGATCGAGTATAGTAATAATTATATAACTAATATAATTTTTTCCTGCTGGTACGATTTACCTGAAAATAATAACAACACAAAATAAAAAGGATCGGATTGTTTCACAGTCGACGCCAAATTAGATTTGGACGCAAATAATGCACCTTATATAATGATAATAAATTTAACATCAGACGCATCTATGTCCGGCGTCCTATCATCCAGAGAGATAGACCGACGTGAACAGCAGAGTTCTTCGTTGCCCGGAGACTACTGAATCTTGCTCTTCACTAGTCCTTGAGCAGGGGAGTAGAAGTGGTTGCCACAATGAAGAAATTATATGGTCAGCGGCACAACTATATACCTTCTTCTTTTTTTATAGTTGGATGCACTTTTTTAATCATAATAAAAACCGACTCTCTCTCAAAGGGTTGACGGAATAATATCACCATCAGATATCGGTGTTTGTGGATTCGGGTTGGCCAGGATTCATCAAGAATGAATGAAGTTTGCGAGATAAGAGGTAACATCGGTTTTCCCAGAAAAGCCATAGTGGTCTTAGATATTAAAGAAATAACAAGAAGATATAATGGTTGATAATATACTGAGAACTAAGACCTATGGTCTTGGATTTATAGGTGATGGTGTCTTAGTTTTATAGTTGATAGGATCTACAGATTCACAGCTGACATAGGATTAAGTTTATACGTAGTTGATGTGATCTTAGGTGGTAGGTTTATACAAACAAGATTCTGCCATATGCTGGTCAAACCTTTATTTTCTTTATACATGTAGTACAAGTCGTGACTAAAAGTTACAATGAAAGTCTAAAATTCCCTCAGTACATAGATGCCGTGGAAACAGAAAAATTTCCCCTCCCGTGAGCTTACATTATCAACAATTGTAATCAATCAACTCAATATTCTATAAGTTGGCTTGAGGTCAATAATTAGATTTAAAATTACCCTGAATAAATATTGTAGGATGATGGCAAAAATGGCCATACCACTTAGGGTTAAAAGAATCTTGATTATATACAAAAAAGAGGAGCGAATAAAACAGCCTTGGAACAAACGTCTTAGAAACTAAGCAACCGGCATAGATCAATCACAACTTAACCTAAATATAAAATTACCTTGATTACCGTGATTTCCTGCTTCCGTAACGCCAATAACGAAAAAAAACTGTTCCTCGTCCGGGTTTGCTAAGAAAATGGGGGGCATTTAACAAAAATATCACCTGTATAACTACTAGCATTTCGTTTAAAAACACTTAGGCAGTGTACACTTGT
>JAVCKS010003978.1:0-15530 GCA_032273685.1 Pteraster tesselatus | reverse complement strand
GATTGCATGAAGCAATACATGATTGCATGAAGCAATACATGATTGCATGAAGCAATACATGATTGCATGAAGCAATACATGATTGCATGAAGCAATATGTAATCACTCAATGCCTGAGATTATTAGCTTGTCTGCATCAGCCCTCCTCCGATAGTTGATCGTTTACATTATCTGTTGTGTAATTTACAGCTTATCCTACCTGAGTGCATGAAGCTTCTACCATTGTACATCAACTGTATCCTAAAGAGTGATGCCCTAGCAGGCAGTACAGACATCACGACTGATGACCGTAGCTGGTTGATGGATACACTGATGTCTATGGATGTGTCATCATCGTCCGTCTATCTCTACCCTAAACTCTATCCCTTGGTAAGAAGACTTTTTGTTATAGAAGTTCATGTTGGTATTTACATAATGCAGTTGGTTGATGGATACAATGCTGTTTATGGATTTGTCCTCACCGGCCGTATATCTCTACCGTAAACTTTATACCTGAGTAAGACGCAAATTTCAAAATGACTGCGTTACCGATAATAGGTTACGTGCAATTGTGACTGCATAACCGGTCAGTCGGTTACGTGGGAAATATGCAAGTCTCATTGATCCTCTACAACACTTCTACACAAGGAAAGCTGATCCATCAACATGAGTCATCCAAACGTGCATACCATTCAGTCATTGTAAAATATTTACAGTCATAGATATACACTGTTTACAGTGAAGGTGTAATATGTAAATTTCGTAAACCTTAACACTGATACACGTATAATATTCATTTGCCTTAAAGGGTAGCTGCAGTGCTTGTCTGTCAATGTGTTGATTTTGTTATAAATAGGTCCTTTTTTTTGTGTATATCATGAATAAAAAAGTGTTTCGACAAATTTAGTTGGGTTCACCCCTGTTTGAAGTTGTTATCAGGGTGCCCAGTGGCGCTGTTCGTCGCGGAAACCTTTGTCACCTCAGGAGAACAGAAATATGTGTGTGGCATGTACCTGTACGATTCAGAAAATGTAATGCAAGCTGCTTTCCCGAGGTGACGTCGTGATTGCTTCCACGATTACTTAAATAATGTTTAAAACACATTTACGATTAAACCAAAAAAGGAAAAACTGTTTTATTGTTTAAACCAATAAAAAAAATGTATTGCAGCTACCCTTTAAGTAGTGTCAGCTTGCCGTAATGTATAAGGTAGAGTGTGCTTTTTGGATGGGTGTACGATGAGGGCATGCAGTTAGTTTTAAACAGCCGGCTCCTGGCTGGCCCCGGGCTGGCCCCGGGCTGTCAATTGCTCTAGTCAATCAGCCTCTTGTTTCTTTGCACTGCAAAGCAACTATGTGGTCTCATTTTAAACACTAGCTTAATCTTTACAGGTCAGTTCCATCGTGACCTATGGGACATTTATTACATTACTGAAGTATAACGTATAGTAGAAGCCGCAAGTACTTGCTCCACACATTGAGTTCTCCTTTATGAAATTGTAACATAATTCCTAGACTTACAATACACGAAATGGGCCTACTTTCAACTTGGCTGCACTACTGTACGTGCTACATCTTCTGAAACGTCAGTGTAACTTATGGAACATCTACTTGTTTAGGTTGCCACAACTATCTCAGTTTTATGAGTTAGAATATGGAACTGCTGCACACTGCTTACTTGCTGTGATGACCTAGACTTCTAGAGTATAAAATATGTTAAAATTAGAGCGGCCTGACGTTTCGATCCTAGCATCATCTCTTTAATAGCTAAATGACACAACAAACAAATTCAAAGTACAGAACAGCGCAACACAACATAAGAGGGCACAAGAGCACGGGTCAGTGGAGCAGAACAAAGGAAAGCAAGTTTTATGATTAGGTTTTCAGTTTTTGCCCTGAAGATTAACCAAGGAAGTGGCTCTATATTAGCACTTGTGTTGGTCTTGATTCATAAACTTTTTTCAGTAGTTGCTGGTAATCATACGTGACTTATGGGACAAAATGATGTGACTGATGGGACACTATCTCATTGCTGTCATTCCATGACTTAGTGACATACATTTTATTTGGCATTTCACTGTGAATGGATGATGATATACTAAATTTTATAATGCTTTACACTAATGTAATAATGCTTTTACATTATAAACTATATATTTTCAAATGGACTAGACAAAAATTACTGGAAAAAAAAAACCAAAAAGGAAAAACTGCAACTTTTTCGTGGAATTGCCTCTGCAGTCAGAGATCATTGTTCAACATTCCGCAGCTAACAGCCTCGCTGGTTCAGTAGAAGGATTTTCGCCTGCCATCGTTGTCGGCAATGTATAGCAGTGAATCTACGCGGAAGACACGGGTTCAATATTTCCGGTCGGTGCACTATCGGTTCGCCTTCGACCTACACATCTTGCCATCATTATCGGCAATGTAGCCGTGAATCCACGGAGATTCGTTCTTCTTGCTCCGCTAATCTTTGGGAGGATTTCCTTTCAATACAAAATGCTGTTGTAACGGTTACTAGAAGTACAAGTTTGTTTTCGCCAGCACCGGACCCAACAAGACACATTAAGGTTACACTGTGGTACAACACTGTTGTACTAACTGTCTCTGAGGGGGCCAGAGGCCGCAGCGCGAAGCATCATATGGCGGTTTTTTTACCCTGCCGACTTCCAGTATCTGCTATCAAGCCACATTGATTGCATTGGTTCTCGTCTGTTCAGCGCAAGTTTAGTACATGTTCTTGAACAGGCCCAGTTCTATGCTCGCCACGCAAACGTTGCTTTCAAGGGTTTTAAAGCGTTCTCGTGTTTCTCTGATGAATTGTGTACTACATTGACTTGCCCTATACCATGGGTTTACCGGGCAATATATACTCAACGAAAAAAGAAACGCACCACGTATTTTTTTTTTAAAGGAAATAGGACCGTCATTGTAAAAATGGTACATGTTCTAGATTTTGAGCAATTTAGTTCCAAAAGCTGTGTTTTGCATTTTATGCTAATGGTCACACATGAGAGAATCCTAGAGATGAGTTTGACCACTCCTGTCCTGAACACAACCTTTGCCTCTAAAAAGACACCAAAATGATGCCAAAACACTTGTTATCCATGATGCCACAACTGTCACAACCTGAGAGAGACCGGCATATTACATTACTTGCCTCAAATGTCAAGGACATATGTGGGATTCAAACACATACATTTGATTTCACAAAATTCGGGCAAAAACTTGTGACAAAATCTGTGGTGCGTTTCTTTTTTCCTTGAGTGTACATGAAAAATAAAGTTTATTTCAAATAACAATTACTGTTAGTTATTAACAATAATTTTTCTAAAATTGTTTGCTTTGTATTACTTTGTATTGCCTTAAGTCACACTGCTTTCCTCTAGAACCGATTATAAACGAATACAAAATTGGCAGACTAGTGTAAGTTATCCTTTGCCTAAAAACTTTAACTTTAAAGTATGCTTTGCCTTTTTTCTGTAGGATTTGGTTTTCAATCGATCCACGAACCAACCTTCTTTCGTAAATAAGACTTTTCTAGGACTGTAGGCAGTTGAGTATAGAAAATACTTAGGCCTACATGTACCTTATCTTTTTTTCTAAAGGAATCATACAGTATCTGCTAGGTTCCCTGTATATTATTATCATGATTGGCTACATGCTATATCTAAATTCTGAAATTTCAAACTACATGTATGCTCATAAATTGCATCCTTGCATCGGAGTCCGGCTGGGGAGCCCACCGTGTACAACTTTCAGTAGCAGAAACCGAACATTGAATCCAACAATCTTAAACAAGTGGTCGTTATTGTGGCAGACTACTTGACAGTAGTATCGTACCTGAACCGCCGGGGTGGTGCTCTCTCCCTGTGTACATGTTTACTCGCCATTTGGGAGCTGCAGAACTAGTTGTTCCCCGCCAGTCCTTTTTTGTCCTTATTTGACAAGTAATAAATATTCTGGCCGATGCCACTTACAGGACCACCCTGGGACTCGGTGGTGAAGCGAATGTCCTCTTTGCATCCCTCATACACACGTTACGCCCACCTTTAGCTTGGACGCTTTGATTTTCAACTGGCCAGGGTTCCACGCTTATGCCGTTTCCCTCTCATCTCCCAGACCTGGCCAGCCAGCACTACTTTCTCGGCAGCTAAGAGTCGACGGATATCAAGACAAAGAGCTTACGACAGTCGACCACAGCACTTTACCTGCTGGTGTTGCAAGAATGCCGCCAACCCCAATTCTACATCGTTATCCACCATTAGGAACTTCCTTCTTCACCTAATACAACTCGGACCCAGTGCAAACAATCTCTACTCTCAAAGGAAGGCTGCTGTTTGGCTATAATAGTCAGGCCTTTGAGGATGACACCCATTGAGCCTTTTTGATTCTTCGTTGCATCTCCTGACAGTCGATTGCATTTCCACTGGCAGCTTCTACAGTCTCTTCCAAATCGAGTTCTTGCTATACCCGGTTATCAACGGTTTTCTTTCCGCCAGACTCCTTAATGCCAAGCTTGACTTCTTCAAACTCCTTTTAAGTTTTAGTCATGTGGTGCCCTGCTAACCCGAGCACTACAGTCTTCATTGCTCGGAGCCTAGCTAAACCTTGAGGCGATATTACAGCGATTTTGCCCATTTTGCAACACACGGAGTGTTGCTACATCATGGGCCTATTTCCGTGGAGTTTCAGCAAGGGATACTTTGACAGAGGTGGCTTCAGTACCAGTGGTCTAACTTCTCCAGTATGTAAAACCTTATATTAGGCCTACACTTTTATTTGGGGCTCTTATCTCATGCTCTCCCACCCTTCCTACCGATGCTACTCTGCATTTTTGGGTTATTCAGAGGTAAGAGTATTTTCTGTAATAGGATTTAAAAAATCAGCAGTGATCTTTTGATTCTATTAAGAAAACACTCACCCCTGAATATTTCCCTTCCAGCTTTTATTGTCTTTGCTGCGAAACAAAATACTGATTGACTAGAGTTAGCTACATGCACGGCCCTTACCTGCGCCACAACAGCACAGCTATACACAGACAAAGTCTAACTTATTAAACTGGAAAAATACTACATGTATATCACGTGCACACTCTCGATTAGCAATGCCATTAACAGACTAAAACTGTCCTTGATTATGTTAAACACAAACAGCAAAACTTTTTCATTTCATTTAGTTTCAGTTGAAAACCATGCTTTCATTCTACTAAATCTTTCACCAAATTTAAATGTGTAATATTTATACAGAGAGAAACTGACCGGACATTTTATTCAAAGTAGTGAGAGCAAAGAGAATTTGGCTGATGGTGGGTGGTCCTGTGCAATGCCAATTCTCCATGGGGACCAGTCAGAAGCCACACCATATCCGCCGCTAAGCCAGGGATCTGTCCGGTATAAACCAAATTGTCTTTGCTCTTTGCTCTTTGCTCTCACTACTTTGAATAAAATGTCCAGTTAGTTTCTCAGTATAAATATTCTGAATCAAAAAGCCTGTATCCCTCGAGATCCCTGCTACCGCCGTTACCAGGTTGTATCACATCCGGGGACAGATCCCTGGCTTAGCGGCGGATATGGTGTGGCTTCTGACTGGTCCCCACCGAGCATGGAGAATTGGCATTGCACAGGACCACCCATCAATCAAGGGCTGGTTAGCTCAGTTGGTAGAGTGCTCGTACGTGAATCGAGAGGTCGCGGGTTCGAACCCGGTATCAGCCAAATGCTCTTTGCTCTCACTACTTTTGAACAATTAATATTAGATCAACATTCGATGCTACAGACAGGTAACCAATTTATCACTCGCGTGAAAAAGTATTTGCGTAACCGATACGCGAACAAAACGATCATTTTCCACCAAATTTCCTGGCCTGTAAGAAGACTTATTACATCATTGAGGTTAGGAGTGTCGCCAATTGTTTTGTAGTTACTTTAATCCCAAGCCTTGTTTGTTACTATTACAGCATGACCTGAACCCTAATGACACTGACCTCCCTGTGGCCATCCGATCGTCTATTGAACGTCTTCGTGATAATGGAGTCTATCTGCTTGAGAATGGCAATATGATGTTCATGTGGATAGGCCTGCATGTTGGCAATGACTGGGTACAGGATGTCTTTGGGGTCCACTCACCAGCACAAATTGATATCGACTCCAACACCCTTCCGCAGTTTGACAATGTGACATCTGTCGCTGTTCGAAAGGTAGTGGGGATCCTGCGACACAGCCGACCAAGATATATGAAGGTGAGAGCACACAATTGGAAGGTGTTATTTTTTGTAACATGGATGCCAAAATGTGTTGAATTCCACCTCGCCGTCTGTGGTGTTCATCACTGTAAATAGCTTGAAGGTCTGCCAGGCCTAAAGTTGGCTGTCTGGCTAAACATTGCAGGAACACTCTGAAATCACAGCATGACTTGAGTTGTATTATTGGTTGTTCAAGATGTATCCTGTTCTCCCTGAATTCAGTTTAATTTCACGTTGAGAAATAATATTAAATGTTGAATTTATGATTTGGTAGGTTTGCCCTTATTAGCTATGAATTACTTCTAGTCATGGATGTGTGTGTGCAAACCTGTAGCTCAGTCGGCATGTGCAATTACCTTATGAGGCCTAACGTACATGAATAAGAAACAGCGGCGGCCAATTTCCTCAGCGAGCCAATGCACTACCACAGGAAAAAGTCATGCAAATTGCATCATTTGGAATTTTCTTGCATCCATACTGTTTGTGTGCTGTATCCAGGCATCATCACTTCCACTAACAGTGCTAAATACCTTGTATCATAATTGATGTGAATAGCAGACTGTTTGACTCTACCGAATTCATTAGAGGCAACCACCTGCCTCTAATAACAAAGGCAAACTAATTTATTTATTAAAAATTATTTAAAGTTATTTCTCATGACTTTAATTTCTTTTGTAAACCTTTTGAGAGTTACTTTTGTTGGTTTTGCTGCTGTTTAAACTGCTCATCCTTATTGTGTTTTTGTGTTTTTGTTTATTAATCAGTTGACGTTTGTGAGACAACGAGACACACTAGAGGCTTGGTTTCGACACTTTCTAGTTGAAGACAAGGGATCCAATGCTGCTCCTTCATATGTTGACTTCTTGTGCCACATGCACAAAGAGATAAGAAACCTACTTACTTAGAACCACTTTTCGAGCCATCCTCCTCAGCCCCATGTTATACTTGTTGGACATGTCAATATTTTACTCTTACATCTACACAATTGTTAAGAATCCCCTTGTTCCCCTATAGTTTGTTATTAATAAAACTTCATGAACTTACTAAAAACACTTCCTTGATGCTTGACACTGAATCGCAAGGCACTAGCAAAAACAAGCAAATATCTGATGAAAAAACGTCTTACAAGAAAATGTTGTCGACTTTGTGTTTTATAAATTAAATGCAGATTTATTTCAAAGAGCCAAACATACATTTCTATTTCCTGTTTCAGTAAACCTTCAGACACAAACATATCTTGTTACTTGAGGAACTCAGAATATTTATTATGAGGCTGTCTTTGCTTATGTGCCAGCTATTTTTTTAATAAGCCAAAATTTAAGATATGTACCTGATTGCTTAAATACAAGTGTTTTCTACAAACTGAAGCATATCGTCGCATGGATGACAAAACCTTGTTTCTCATTGAGAATAAAGTACATTTTATAAGCTCATAACTTCAGTCTTTGTGTCATAAAATGCAAGTTCATCCCGAATTGCATTACAGGAGACTGTTATCACTTATATCAGAAAACTATTTTCTAAAAAAAAGAAGGCTGCTACTAATGTTAAAATATCAAGGCAGAGCAGTTTTTTAAACCCCTTTCAATACCATTGGCGCCTAAAGGCGACGAAAATAAAAGGCATGGTTACCAGTCAGTTAGGCTTGTATTGTATAGTAACTGTTTCTCACTAGTCTTATTCTTAAAACAATTTGGTATTGAAAGGGTTAACATCCTTCAGGAAGACTACGGATTTGCCTTGTGATATTAACATAAAAGCACTGATTGCAAAATATACATGTATATTTCTGTGCTTTTTTAATAGCAACCCTGAAGATTCTGTTTGTCCAAAAAGGCAATACTTTTGTTGGTCCTATATCGAATAAAAATAGTATAAAATTATAAATGCAATTTATTTCAATTTTGGGGGTTTAATTTGCATCGGAAATACTTAGCTTTGCTTTAGGGATGAAAATAATGAGAGTAACCCTAGCCTCACTCTCACCCCCCCTGCCAATTTGTTGATGTATTTGAGATATTATGTTGACGTGCTGTAAATACCAATACGTCATAAGATCTGTTACTTAATCTAATTATGTAAAGTTATTAACGTAAAACAAGAATTTTATTGTTAAGTTATATGGTTATGTTCAGTGCTATTTTCTACTACTGTTTCCACAGATGTTTGTCCTCTGCTATATTCATCGATGCCACCCATCACCACAGTATACTTTGTAAATGTAATTATAATAATATACAGTTGCTCAAAAGTTAGTGAACATTATTAGGCTGTTCAAAATATTGTTGTTTTATTATTAAGCTGTATGATAAAACATTTATATTTCATAATGTTCTCGTACTCTATTATGACAGCTTGCAATTACTGCTGTCTGTTCACAAATGAATGAGATATACACGTACTGATAATGGGGTATGTGAACTTTTCACTATAGTATTTAGTTGAACCTCCCATGACCGCGACCAGATGTTTTCTGTAATTGGAGACCAAATGCTGGCATTTTTCTGGAGATATCTTAGACCACTCCTGTTACGTAATCTGAATCTGGGCTTCAGCAGATTTAAGAACACACAAAACAAAGCGGCGACGATGACACTTAAAGCAGCAAATATTTTCCCGAGTTGCACATTTCTTCATTTATTGTACATTCATTGCTTATTATGAAGGGCTCACATACTTGTGCACAGACCCATTATCAGTATATCTCAATTCATTTGTGGACAGACAGCAGTAATTGCAAGCTGTCATAATAGAGTAGGAGAACATCATGAAACATAAGCCGTATGTTTTATCATACGGCTTAAGAATAAAACAACAATATTTTGAACACAGCTTAATTAATGTTCATTTTCATTGTGGGGCTTATTAACTTTTAAGCCAAACTGTAGGTTCAGGGTCTGTAAAAAGAATACTTTTTGTGGCGGTCTGATTTTCCTACATATTTCACTTTTGAAAACAATTTTAAATGTTGAACTGAAAGTTTGGTTGGAGTGCCCTTGTTGCACGAAAAACAAAATTCAGGAATGGCTACACAATATTTACTTGTCAACGTAACTAGAAAGTGTGGACGTTGTAACTCTTCGAGCTATTTATCATTATAGAGCTATTACCAAGGGTATCTCTACCAAATTACCTATTCAACATCTAACAATTTTTCTTAAGGTGAAACTAGACTGAAATCGGACAGTACGACATTTTTAGGACAATATAATTTCCGGAAATAAATTACATTTTTTAATTAGAACCTTTGTGTAGAAGACATTTAATAGGATAAGTTTATGGAATCAATCACGTAACATTAAAATAATAACTTTTGAAAAGATCTGCCCTCCTAGATTCTGAGGACGAACAGAGTAGTAAACGTTTTGAGATGTTGAAAAGTAACTTACAATCAGTTCTTTTCAGAGTCACATATTTCAAGAGTATATTATAACATCGTTGCTACCAGCATATTTATTTCAAAATTTAATAAACCTTATGAATTTCGACTTTACTCGAATTTCGAAGTAACATTGCTTTACAATGTTATTTAACATTAACATGAACATAAAGTGTATTTTGTGATGATTGGTCACAAATGGTCTGTTCTCACTAGGCTTGTATTTACGGTTCATGCATGCTGGATATAAAGCTGTGAAATGTTTTTATTTTAGGCCACGTTTGTTATGGCAAGCACTGTTTCCATCCAATACCGAATTGTTCCTTGCTTGGCACCGCTCATCATGAATATTATCTAAAAACATTATGATCTTCGGTGGTAGGCACTACGAAATAATGTGCCTCTGCATTCTAAGACAATCTCAAATATTGAGATAATTACATCCATAGAAAGCTTTTAACCCCCAGAATAACACTAAATGGTGTTCAACCGACAAAACAAGTTCAGAATAGTGAATTTATGCGAGTTTAAACTCCACCAAAATCTCGAGGTCGGAAACGTACGGAGAAACCAGGCCCTCTATTCTTGACGTCACAACCAGTGATCATTGGCCTATTGAGAGTGAATACATGTATACTCTTTCTCGGTTGTGACGTCACAAATAGTGGACCAGCTCCGTGACTGATTTTCTAGGCTAAGAGAGGCTATTTTTCGACATTTCAATTGAGGATATCCATTAGCCAGAAGATTTTTGTGATACGCTATGTAAATGAACAACCTATAAATAACATATGCTTGCCGTAGGTACCAAATGAATGTACATTTATTGTCTTTCATTCTAATAGAATGTCTACTTTAAAACTGTTACGTTGGGTATTTGGGTTGTAGTGTTTAGGCTCGCACCATACATCTCATTTAATTTACATATCGTGCTTGTCAGATAACTACTACTTTATCTAAATATGCAATTTGTTTTACAATCGTCAAAACACATACTCTTGGTCTAAGACTCTAAGTATCCTGGTTAGTTTAATATCGATTGTTATTTCCCTAAAGTGAAATGCTTTGTTTGCAACAATTGACACGAAGTCCTTTTACCGATTAAAATATAACTATACAATAATTGTTGAGTCTTTATCTAGACGGCACTTAATCGAGGTGCTAACCCACGCGTATATACAAGACTTAGGTTTCAACCTACATACAAATAGCATCTGCCAAAATACTACATGTTCATGTCTACAGTTCACACTGCACGAGTCTACACGGGTCACAAGCAGAAAAGCCCAGTTGGAAGGTTATGACGTTTAAAATCAGTGGATGGTTGCAACCTGAGGACAATGCACAACAATTATTGTTGTCAATGCAACGTACACCTAGTTTTCACTCCATGGAGGAAAAACAACCTAATACTTTGTCATGATCGCGGAAATGACGTGTCTCTACGTCTTCCTTGTTCTGTGACGGACTTTTATCAGGTTAATACTTAGCGACCATTATTTGATAAGCGTGCCTTACTTTTTGGTTGTTTGGTGAACGTTGACAATACAGGAAAGAGCGAGGCAAAACAGACCTACCAATGCGGTATCTGTTTATTCATGAAGGAACAAGCAATTAGCACTATTGTGCACAATATCACCAATATATCTGTAAACAACCTGTACATGTACTAGTGTTGTGCGCAGGCCCGAAATAGGGATTTAATTTGTTCGTTTCCCTTAATTTTTAGAATCTCACTTCTGGTGTTTGCTGACCTGCACGTTTAGTAAGTACAGTACTATTTATTTAGTACTAACTAGTATAGCATACGCCTACTTTAGCTAGCCTACTCGTTAAATAATATTTGTGAAGAACGTTGTGATTTTATTGCCGACAGTGTTGATAAACGTTGTAAATCTAATCGTTCTTTGGAAGATGTTTAGGAGGAAGCTTTTCAGCAGCGAACTGTCTACAAGTGGCCTTTAGTTCCAAGTAGGGGGCCTAACTCGTACCCCAAAACCGCAAATCAAACATGACATCAACTGCAATTTAGTCATAAGTCTTTTTAAATACTTTTGAGTCAACTTTGCCAACTTGTACACTTTGGCCAACTCGACCGTACCTAGACTCTAGCCTAATTAGGCAAAATTTCCAAAGGCGCATCCACCGCTTCCCCTTTGTTTGTTTATTTACAGCAACCGAGGCTTGGGCTGTAGTTTTACTTTCTCGGTTAGCTAATGAAAACTTGGTTATTTTTCTGTTCCAGCCCGCTATAATTTTCTCTGAACTTTAATAACGGTTAGTCCACAAAATGCAGTGCTCACAGCCCATATAGGCACATAAGTACTCGATTACGCTCAAGTCGAATACCCATTCTACAACTCTTTATTTAGTGTCTAGTATTACCCTTGGCCTTGTAATTATTATCATTGTAAGCTTTTGCCGAGCCATCTCGTACCTGTACCTAATTGACGGTATGAGTTTGCGAATGTTCGAGGTGACCTGCTACCGATCATGCATTGTTTTATGTATTTCGTTTTCTAGATTCCGCGCCAGCCTTACCAGCGGCTACTTTGTTAGGGTCCTTCTGTCGTAATATCGGCGTCTCCAGCTGTTCCATCATTGGTTATTACAATAGTTTTTCTATCATTCAATCGACAATACTTGGTTATTGGTGCTAGAAACATGCCGTATAATGACCAGCGACTCTCAGTAGAAGTGCGTGTATTAGTGCGCTATTAATGTGATTTATTTTAATAATCATTTGTAAATACACTATAGTAAAGTGTGATCGTAATTATTTAGGCTGTTTGCATCTAACTTTAACAAAAGTTAAGGAAGTACATGTATTAATAGATAGCTGCTATTTCTCTGTATTAGTTATCGCTACACTGGGGAGTTTGCCCCAAAGCCGATTAAGTTAGCGTCCTTTCGCGGTTGAGTAAGGAAGATGCGTCCTGACTTTTGTACTGGTTAGAGCGTGGGTGAAGAAATGGTCTTAATCTCCATAAGAAAAAGAAAAATAGAGTTTTAATGTGAATTTTTACATTTAATAACACATCGCAAGGAACTGGGTTGCATGTTAAAACTGTTACTGTTGTCTTTGGACCCATGTTTGTCTACTCATCATTATTGAGTGAAGTGGCCAGTTCTACTTTTATGCAAGCAGTGTAAGACCCAGACTGGGGCCGTTTCATGGCTCTAATATGTAGGAACAAATTGGTGAACTCTCTAGCAGCTGTGTAATTAGCATCGTCGTCATCGTCGTCTGCTTCCTCGCCCATCGCCATGCGAATACCCCCATGCCCGCCTCGCTTCAATACAATTGAGAAATGGCATTAACAGAACAAATTTACACGCTCCTTTATTAAATTTCATAGTTGGGATCGAGCCCTTATGAATAATTATCGTTCATGTTTACATCTTGCAGACCAATCAGGGTGAACTTTTATTTTGCTAAATATTCACCTATCACGCTTGTATAACATATGAGACGAAATAAATTATGATCCAAATAAAATTGAAGAAAATTGTTGTCCATAGGAAAAAGCTTTTACAAACTTACAAACAATTCATGGAAATTTACTCTAAAGCTAATCATTCTTATCCAACCTTCAAGCGATCAATTTGTCAATATAAAATTGTTACATTAGCTATCTGGGACATCTGGTATTGAGGAGACATTTGATACCACTAATTTGCCCAAAATCACACTACCTTTGTTAATGACTTGTTTACATTCATCATCTCTTTACTCAAGCATATTTTCAATTCATACTTGCACTTTAGTGCACAATTTTGGTGAGTTTCCATTGTACCGGTAAATCACTAAATCTGTCGAAATTGTAATATCGTGTAATTTTAGTAGCCCTTATACATGCATGTTCAAAGCCCCTTAACAGTCTTAATAATTTGGGGTCTGGAAGATACCAGGTTGATCCAAGCTGAGGTTGTTTGTCAACAAGGTCTGCATGCCTACCTAATCCCCTCATCTTGTTCTATTTCACCCACTTGCTCATAAAATTCCCCAGTTCTCCAAACCTGCTGAGCATACATCAGAAATGCTCCTACTCTGTTGAACATGACATTGCCAAAGCGCCATCTTAGACACCATACTCCTACTAGGGCTAAAAACAACCAGGAGAACCACAGCACATAGTTAGGTTCTTCTGTTGGAGTACTTGGGACAGGACCCATAATATCAGCACTAGACACACGGACGGATGAATTGGGCTCCAGACCTGTGGAATAAGAAAATAAGTTTGATTAAACATTTCTTGTAAAACACACTCAAAATTCTTTGGATATGAACTCTTTTTTTTTATTATAAATTATTCTTGTATAAATAAACCAAAGATTAATGAGATATACAAACCTGTCAAATTTCGAATGAAGTCGCAGAACTTCTCAAACGTTTTCATGCTATGATTAAAACGCATCACTGGTTTGCTATTGTGAAATAACAAAATATTTGGGACTGCCACAATGCCATAGCGGGTATTCAACCTGGAAAGAATATCAGACAAATATTATTTGTAGAATGAATTAAAGTGGACATATCCATTTTCATATTTCTTGCACTATTTCGAAAAATAACAAACATCTTACTGCTATACTTGATTTCAAATTGCAAAACACTTTCTGAATCCTCATGATCTATAGAATCCAAATTTTACTTCAGAAAAGGCCCTTTGACAGTTTTGAAATACCACCTGATCATGCTATAAAAATACCAAAAAAGATTTGGTTTTATAGGGTGAGTTGAACAATTGTAAATAAAGGTGAACTTTTAATCATTTGTATATTCTTCCTACCCATTTTCGTGGAAAGCATTGATGGCCATCACTTCCAAATCAGGGAAAGCCCTGGCAATGGCATTAAACGAAGGTGCAGCAGCAGCAGAAAACTTACACCAGGGGGCAAAGAACATCACAAAGGAACAGTAGCCCTCCAAAATATTAGTTGAATTATCCTGGTTTGGGGTCCGTTGGTTTAGCACTTGTATCAGCTCCACATTATTAACAATCCGGACAAGGCCTGTCTGATTTGCAAATATTCTTGGCAAACACTTAAATCTACGCTCATGACGAGAACTACCATCCATATCACATGAGAAGTTATGGTGCCTGTATCGGCGACATATATCAGACGTTTTGTTTAGAGATTTAAGGAAAGAGCGGTAACTTTCTGGTCCGATGTACGATGCAAGTACATGTAGAAAATCAACTGAGTTTGACACATTTGAAGACATATGTTGTGTTCTATTTGCCGATGTCTTTTCCACGTAAATTTTATTTTGTGGCGGAGCATTGTAGATATCATTCATGCTAGTCTTATAATCGTCTGACAACTGTCCACCATCTTGTAAAACATCATTCATACCACTGTATGCACTAGCAAGTTCTGTAATAAAATAATGCAATAATGGGTACCGGTAACTGTCAGGACTAAATATAAATATGTGACTTGCAAGTAGAGAAAAAACAATCCAGGGCCACTCGCAAACAACACAATAGGACTAGGGTTGATGTGTGTGGTTTATAGCTAAGGGATATTTGAGCTGTTTGCGAATGGCTCTGTATACATGTACATGTATCTATAGTTACTCGTAATTATCCAGTCACCATAATCAGCTATTTATATCATACATGGTGCTTCCTATCGCCAAGGTATATTTGCGCTGTTTGCAAGGGCCTGTACTCCCATTCTAGTCAACATTATCAGCTACATGTATTCATATCATATAATTAGGGCGCTGCCTATAACTTAAGCACTCAGCCAAAATCAAAGTACAAGCAACAGCTTATTCCAGAAATTATGGTAGTTGGTATTGGCTAGTTTATTTATAAGGTTCATCAGCTATGAACTTTATCATAAAGTGTTATTCTCAATTAGCAGAAAAAAGCAGCAGAAAGCAGTAGTATAGCTATTGTCACCTGCAGTAGTAGTT
>JAVCKS010003956.1:0-17949 GCA_032273685.1 Pteraster tesselatus | reverse complement strand
ACTTGTAACTTATATGTTGCAAGTAACTTTCCAAGATGTATTACAAGCATGCCAGCAAGCATGCCGGCAAGCATGCCGGCAAGCATGCCAGCAATCGGGCAGGCGAGCCTACAAATCAAGCAAGTCACTTCTTACAAGGACTTCAAGGAGAAACCAAATCCTAAAAAGAACAATGGTTCCCAAGCTGAGTGGACAATCTGTAAAGCTGCAGTCAGACAATTATTTTAAGTCTGCGGGGATTATACGGTAATTAACTTAACTTGTTAAGATTTTAAACTTAAGCTTGTGGCTTCACTAGGGTTTTAAACTTAATGAGACACCATGAATCACGTAATTGCAGGGAACACTATCAACTTAATCATTGAGCCTTCTCAATATTTCTCTAAAATTCCCTCCAAACAATTGGACAATCCATGAAAAAAGTACGGGATATTCAACATTGCTCGATTGTTTGACCAAAAATATTCCATACTTGATTTAAGAATATTAGATACCTACTATAATATCACTTTTTGACTCCTGAAGTATTTTAAACCACAAGTACAACGCCTATTAATATCAATATCAATTAAATATCAATCCGCTGTGAATGACTTGCCGACAATCACAGATGAGTTGTTTGAGTCACATGAGGGCGTCCTATTCATCCTGATAATAATATCCCTTCTATACCTCCAAAGATCTATATCAAATTAAGGAATATTACTTAGTGCTAAACAAGGAGGAGGAGGAGTCTACAAGATAAGATGGAGGAGAGGGATAAGACTCTCTATAAGTTTTTATTTTACTAATCCTTCTGACTCCAACGCAGCTGTTGGGTGGAGGGGGGAGGGGGGGGGGGGTGTTTCTTAGGTTGGTAATGATCTTTGAGTTGAATATGTCCATAGTAACCAATGGTTTGTATTTAGATTCGGTCTAAGGAAGTAAGTAGTCTTAACCTTAGTTGTTCATGGTCATGCATCTTTGCATAATATCCCAACTAGGGAAGTTTCATTGTGGAGGGTAAATCTGCAAAAGTGCGCCATTTTATTATGTCTTACAAGACTTCTACCAAAGTGGTTTGTGTGTGTGTGCCCAAACATAATAGTTATAACTGATGTTGATCCTGCATACTTTATCAGGGCAAATCCTGCAATGTCAGAACCAAATCGAATACTTGGGTGAATGGAAAAAAATGGCCGAAGTCTACAAGACAAGATTTTGCTTGGGCCAGTCATCCGTACATGCCAGTCCATTAAATAAAAGTTCTTAGGTAGTGGACATACAGCCAGGTCAAACTTGGCATAATGGCCAATGGACCTACACCCACACACACCCCATCTGTGTGCTTTCTGAGAACAGAATCTTCTGAACACTGTAAACACAAATTAAAATAGATACTGTGTAGCTAACACAAACACTTCATTGTCATGAACAGAAGTAATGAACTTAGCAAATGTTTAGCATTTCCCAAGGACTGAGTTCATCGCACTCGATTACCCCCTTTTTAAGAAGTGCTTTCATCATTTGTAAATAGTTGAAAGCTTAGTCAGACTTGACAGAAGGCTACTCATATGTACCACTAACTGCAGTGAGGTTTCTCTTCGTAATTTACCAAGCAGTCAGATCACATGACATAGTAAATGGAACACAAAGCCAGCATTTAATTGAATGCATTAACAAAATACAAGCTATATCTGGCAAGAGTATCTTGTCAGAAATAATGACAACGGCGGCGGTTATGGTTTTTTTTGCTTTCTTTCTTGGATGAAGACAACACGTTGGCCATTTGTCATCCTTACAGCTACCAACTTGGGTTTCAATTAAGATTAGACAGAACCACACAGAGAGAGCAGACACAGGTAAACATCAAGTGGGCAAAATGGGTTTGCTATTTCACTTAATATATTCTTGTGTATTCATACACTCTGTCGGAGTGTTATTACTTGGACTGCAATCACATTTTGTTATTGTTGGATAAAAACCTCCCCTGTTCAAATCTCTCTCTCTCTCTCCTGAAAGCGCTCCAGGCATTCCAAGTATTTTTACATTTTTGTGTTAGGAACCACTATTGCTTGAGATGTAACAGACATTCATGCAAATCAAAACATGACAATCTGGCTGGTAATTCAAGAGGTCCTAGGTTTGATGGTGATAAAGAGATTCAGATAACGTTGGAGAGTGGGCCAGTGTGGCATCAGGCCAGCGAAGCTAATATTAACTGTCAAGCAAAGTTACTGACTTCTAATTGTGACCCGATCTTGGGTAGTTGTTGAAGGTAGATTTACATTCTTAGTCATCGCGCCTCCTAATGGCCCTAATTATTATGCAAAATATGCTAATGAGTTATCTGGTTACTAAACTATAGTCCAATGAAGCGATGTATGGTGGCACTGGTAGAATTTCCACATCAGGAATTATAAACCTTTTTGAGCTATGACAGATACAATAGGAAGAGGCTGGGCAGAGTGGGTAAAACCAGGAGAATTATGAACAAAGTCATTCTATTGAGTATAGTCACAGTGGTAGAATCTGGTACACCAGTCACTAGGAGTATAGTCATAGTGGGTGGGGAGCCCTCTCTGCCCTATTCCCACCTTTTACCTGCCTTTTCCCCACCCTTTCCCCCGCCTCTTCCCCCGCCCCTTCCCCCCTCCCCCCACCCCTTCCCCCCCTCTCCCCACCCCTCCCCCCTTTCCCCCACCCTCTCTCTTTGTGCAACTGGCACTCTCTCTTAGTGCAACTGGTACCAGTACTGTCAGTCACACATGTGACCATTGGGGCTACTGGTATTGGTGTTCACAATACAATGTACACACAGGCTAAACACCCAATGCTAATATTAGCACATGAGTACAGCCCCTGCTGCCAAACAAAGAACTCAGTACTCTTAAATAGAATGTTAGCTACTTCCATAGTGACAAATTGTGTGCACAAAATACTCACTTATAGAGAAAAGGACAGTTTTAGTCACGTTGCATGACATAGTGTACATTTTTAAATATCTTTTTATCCATGTTTTAGCAACTGGTTCTGGTATACATGTATTTAACCGGTGCCCTGTCCACAATAACCTTGTATGCACTCAGATCCTATGGAGACCAGTTTAGTTTCTCACCAAACTGTTGTTATTGAAGTCATTCTCCCTAATTCCAGTTTTGGTTGATAAGATTACTCCAGCACCATCATCTGTCAGCTGGGGTTAATCAGTAACAAAGCGCCTTGTATGGAGGCTAACCAAAGGGATTAATTGCTATTATAACTAGACCATGGCCTGTCTGAATGATAAACTAAGGGTAACATTAGAAGTATTACCAGCAGTTATAGGAAATAACGGGGCATTTATGGACTTCAAATTATAAATAAACAGATGAAATTTCGAGGTTAAAGGAAGGTATTATTGCCTGTAATTATAGTCATTGTGGGAAGTTAATCTGTGAATGATATAATACTGTAGCCCTGGCCCTAATAAAATAAGATTGTGTTTCTGGTTTGGGGGTTCAGTTCTAGTATTAAAAGTATTGTATTAAAATAACCAAAATGACTCTGGAATTTGAACAGCTTGCTTCCATCTAATAAAAATTACCCAACAAAATTACCTGTCTAAGTATAATGTTTGTCAATGTCTATGTAACTTATAATTTTAATTAATATTCCATAGTATTTATTTGTCAAGACTCGCCAGTTTTCCAGGCTCATTTCTGAAATGAGTCTGAGAGTAATTTTCCCACCTTGTCAGCATGTGCTCACCCAAGTTCCTGTATTTGCTATATCTTTATGCAGTGAATATTGCTCCATTATAGATTAACAACATCATGTTCACTGATAGTCACACAAATGTCATGTGAACGACTAAATAATCTTCAAACTGTAATTTAGACTGAGTTCATAGGGTTGGGTTACATTTGCAGATAATCTATGTTTGTGAATGCAAGAGTTTCCCCAAAACAGTTCCTCCTTTAAGGCTTTGTGTTTCGCTTGTTTTTAAGAAAAAATTTCAACCAGGAAGTCCTGAGACCCTCCCATCAGACCTTTTTATATTTACATAAATCCTTCTATAGATGTGGTTTGGCTAGTCCTAAATTCATTAAGTTAAAGAAACTTGAAATACTATGCCCAAGAAATGTCACTCTTATTTCCATCAATAATTGATTAATTATTGACGAATAATTAACTATTCACATCTTTTCTTGGAGCGCGAGTAATTGCATTCAAACCCAAACCTGAAATAAAAGAATTGCACGTTTTCGTCATTAAAAATTAATTGTAGTACCATGCTTCAAATATAAAAAGACTAGTCCATTTTCCACCCGAACTAAAATAAACATCGATCGCCATTTCCAAATAATTCAATTCATAATTTTTTTTTTCATATTCTGCTTAATGTCAACGTCATAAATAAATAAAAGTGCTTCAGGGAGCCTTGTTATTAGGTCGCACAAGAAGAAAAGTGCATTTGCCGAGGGTTATAATGTTAGTATACATGTAGGTTTATCAACGGCGTATAATGAATCTTCTAAATTGTTCTCTGACAATTGAGGATAATTTGCGCCGCCTTGCGTCCTGCGTGCTTTAAACCACCGTGCTCCGATGATATTATCCTTGTATCCCTGTGAGAATCAGCCGGCCCAGGATGGGGTGTGATTCCTCCATTTCGACCCCATCTCTGCTGGGACGTATTACCTTACTCCTGCTGATGCAGCAGTCGCAGGAAGCTACTAAAAAACCCTGTAGGGCTTTTTGCCCCCTTTCTTTCTTCGTTATAATGCGAGTGGGAGATAATTACTGCTACTGTCTTATCAGGTCATTGAATTCTAATACTTCTCCTGAGGTGATTTTTCTCCCCCGTTCAACTCTGAGTGTCTGTTACCGCATCCTAACCTTCTATGTTTCTCTGTTTTTAATAAGGAATTATTGTAATCATGTATGCATTGCATATTTGTTTTTCTACAGTAGGACAGTGAAGCATCAATACTGAATCCTTCTTGGCGAAGTTCATGATGGATTTGTATTTTCTTGGTTAAATTTCATGGATTAGTTACTAACAATGAGACATGAGTTAGAATATAGAGCTGCTGCACACTGCAGAATAAGAGGTTACTTTTTTTGTTTGATGAAAGAATAACAAGAATTGAAAGATAACAAGAATTGTTTTTTCTAGACCATATCTAGTGTCTCTCATATTGTGGGGCTGTCCATTGTTCTTCTGAAGAATCACAAAGAACATACATGTACTGGTATTTATTAGTTAGGCAAAAATATATTTCGTTCCTGTAAAAGAGTTTTAAATATCAGTCGTCAGAGTAGAGCTGGTACCGTATTATGAATTACCTAACCTTCCCCCTTAGCCGTACTCTGCCAGAACCAAGCAACATTCTTACAGCAGTATTCTTATACCAAGAGAATTTTGATTGTGTCTTATCTGTCGTTTAGCATAAGTGGCTGTGGCACCATTTGTGGTTGTCAACCTACATTCTAAAACTCACTTCTAATCAGCGTGATAACAAACTCTGTGTTTTCTTGTTATTACATTAAAATTAAACTGTGTAATAAAACTAAAATAGTACACTCCTTAATAATAACAAAATCTTGAAAGTTTCAATCACTCTTAAACTGAAGAACACATCATAACCTTCTACCAAGTCCCTCTCCCACTCCTTTGAGTTTATGGTTGCACATTGGTCCATCAAGCCACGGCCCTCTGGGCTCGTTTTTTGTCCCTTTGCAGAAAGTTACTGGGGCTACTTCCTTCAAGTAGTTTGACAGCATTCCATCATGGAGTAATTTTTGCATGGATGAAAAAAATCTTTTCCCTGCGTTGCTGGTAAAACACCAAATGTATTGTGGACATTGTGCATGAGGTTTTTAGCACCGTCACATACTTTTCACAGCATGTGAAGCTGTTGTTGTTGGCTTCATTAGAGAGTCTGTGAAACCTACCTCCTGTGGTGGCTAGGTGGAAGTCTACAAGTCTACGTTGGCCTGTTTGACATCGCGGAAGAGCTCACTATCATGCCTCAATCTGCTGGAATGATTCAGATTCTGAGCCTCTCTGGGTGATGTTTGCTTGAATAAAATAAATTGAACTACTAGTGCTTAGGCCTAAACTCGACAACATGGGGCAGGAAACTGGATGTTTTTTTGACACTCGTTTTGGGCAATGTTTAATCCAATATCCAGGAATTATATTTTGGAAATCACTTTGGAAATCTTTGAAGAAGAAACATGGTTTAATATTACCGATAGGTATTAAAACTGCAAGGTTTGAATTAAAAAAATTGTGTTGTGGTAAAAGCGTACTTAGTGCATGTGTTCTGGTATTGTGTGTTTCTGATTGTCTGTTTCAGCTCTCCGAAAATAAAAAACATCTAATATAAATTGCTATTTATTTTAGAATTCCTTTATTGTGACTTGAATGCATTTTATTGGGTCTGTAATCAAAGCCACCACGAGGACTTTGACTTGGATTATGAAATGCTATAGTCAATATTTTGTACAGTATAGGTTGTACATATTATTACTGTTATTTTAAGTTTTTACTGCAACATATAACCACAGCTGGGTATTTACTCAACAAATACTGCTGGCCCTGAATTCAAACTTACAATAATAAAATGTTTGTTTATATTTAGGGATTGTTGTCTGTAGAGTCCCCTTTGGCCCATAGCGATGAAGGACAGAGATTAAACCTAAATAGTTTTCATTAATAATTACACCAGGAAAGGAATTAGGTTTTCATTGGCTACCATTATTGCAACAGCGATGGTTTTTAGAAGCATGCCTTGTTTGGTTCATGTTCAGAGGATTCCTGTAGCTCTCCACAGTCACTTTTATACAAGTTAGAAACATTAATAAGCTCTTATAGGTTCAAACATGAAACATTCTGTGCCCTTGTATAATTGACTAGTGTTTGAGCGGCTACATTCCCAAATCAACATGGTTTGTTCTCTAACACCCTGCTTCAGAGCAGACTACTAACTGACCTTGCAAGTTCTAAAACTCTCCAGTACAAGCAATTATCCAGTTTGTTCTTGTGTCACTGACTAGGGTTTGATGATAGCATAACATAAATATCGTACCGGTATGTACTGGCTGTTACAAAATGCACACAGTTCATCCAATGGGGTTTCTGCCAAAAGGGAGAGAGAAGCTACTTGTATTTTAATGTTTAGATAACCACTGGCCTTCTATTACTTGTATTAAGCTTTTAATTTCATGGAGAAAAGGACGTAGTTTTAGGAAAAAAAGGAAACTTTATTTAGGGATTCATACTTACGCCATTTTGTGATTTAGCAAGATATACCGCTCTAAAGTTAAGGCGGACGTTATACTGTTGGTTGGTAACGGTAGTTGTAGTTTCAATTACCGCCTCCACACAAAAAGCCAAGAAATTGATACTTTTGCCTGTTGCAGGGGCAAGTAAATTTGGAATTTAGACCCCAATTCAATCCGTTTTTCCCTTTCTTTTTTTTTCAATTGAGGGTAGATATGAAGATAATGCACTTTTAATAATGAATAAAACATATTGACTAGTTAGTAGTCGGTTTAGTGAAACTATTCTCATGAGGGGACCCAGAAACATCCTATCACCTAGAGAGAAATAGTTTCACTAACCCACGAGTCAAATCAGTCAATATTTGTTTTATAACACCTCATTCATAATCCAAACATTCTTGAAGTTCATCAATAAAACGCATCAATTTTCGGGTACTGGTAGAGCTCTGTTAGTCTCGAAGAGCTATGTTATAGACTTATAGTGGGAAAGCTGGGTACAGACTATTTGTTACCCTTGTCACGTGTGGAAGACACATCTCGATGATGTAGGTACCATGCAGCTGTCGGTTGCTAAGTGGATTAGTCTCTTAGTTTCTACTGGTTAGTCTTTTTCGCAAACAGTGCCAAAATAGTAAAACTATCAAGTCACTTCACACTCTCTCTATCTCTCTCTACCAATAACACAACAGGTTCTTTGTGTGGGGTGTTTATAAAACTAATAAAGTAAATGAATCTTCTAGTTCTAGGAATTGTGAATACATTAATATTTAGGTTTTTAATTTTTATTCCATTCTGATAAGCGCTCAGTGGGGCTCTACATGTATGGCATATATGTAGCTACATGTAGCTACATGTACATGTAGCCGGCCCTACACATGTGCACAGATACAATAACAGTTCGTTCAACATTTTGTCAATGACCGGGCGGGATACACATTTGTCAACGGCGTTGTGGCACTGTTTACACTTTCTTTAGTGCTAGTATTACCTTGTATTTCCTGTGTTGTATTTGACCATTGTGCTGTAATTGTTTCGGGGCAGGTGTTTTTATAATTAAAGCCAAAAACACGACATCTTGATGTTTGTTTAGGAAAGCCGTCGAAAATCACTTATATATATTATTTCTCTGTGAGTTTAAAGGAGCGTGAGACTGTGACTCTGGCCAGCAATCGTTGGTTGTTGGTAGTTGTACATACTGCTCTGTCATCAGTCAACATCAAAGGGCCTTTGGGTCTAGAAATATCAAAATTGCCAGTGCCGTTTGTCTTTCAGATCGAAGATAAAATAGTTTCAATAATTGTTCCCCTTAACTTTTATATAATTGTAAATTGTAAAGTCATATTTAGACCTATTTTCCCTGTAATTTGTGTCGCTGTATTTATTTTCTAGCTTTTTTTCTAGCTATATTTCTAGCTATATTTCTAGGCATAATTATCTCGGAATTATTCATGTGATAACATTGCAATATTAATAAAACATAACGAACCAATCTGTAATAATATTATTACTGCCAGCCCATCTAATCCAGAGTTGTGACGAAATCACCTAGATAATTTGCTATCGCATTACCGAGTAGTGCCAAAGCCTCATTACTAACTCTCAAGAAATGTGGGGGCAATGTCCTCGATAAAGAACAGGCTGTAGTGCATTATGGGAGGATGGTGAAGAGACAAGAGGAAGCACAGTGACAAAAACAATAGCCGAGGGTGGAAGAGGGAGGGGGGGGGGGGGGGTATTCAGAAGCTATCAAGTCACTGGTGGTCGTCATCTCTGCATCTACAAATATCACACTTAATATGGTGTAGTCCTCGTATTACAAATCCTGCAATTCATACTACTGGTTTCCTGGCTCCGATCTGTAATTGTGTTTAATTGGTGTCATTGCCCTTCTCCCAAAGTAACCTACTCTGCCTCGCTGATCTTACTACTTCCAGAGCTGACACAGACCAGGTAGTACCAGACCAGACAGGGAGTACTAAGAGACAGGGGAAATAGCAACTATTAAGAAATTGACACTGGTCATTGCGGGGGAGATTAATAACATGTGTTATTCCTTATGATATCAGGAAGGGTTCGCCCATGAACAAATTAACTTTATTACCTTTTTTTTCTTCTTTAAAACGCCTCGGGTCTAACTTGGGAGGAAAGAGACACATATGTGAGTGAAGATGATTTCATCATCTAAAAATATGACTTGGTTTTTGTGGATGCATGTTGTTGTTGTTACAGCCTGCCTGTGACTAGGAGGAGGAATGATTGATGAGAGGGAATTATAGTACAGAAAATTGTACTAGGCTGATGACAAACGAACAAAATCGACAAAGGAACAAATTTATAGCAAATAGGGCCTAAATAAAAAAAATATATATAATTAATTGAAAAATGGAGCAAAACAAACGAAGAAAAAGAATTGAATCTAAATTACAAGTTAAAACAAAAACAACAAATAAAAATAACACAATAATAATATTATTATTGAAATGAAAAAATTAAAATTGAAATTGGAAATTGGAATATAAATGTTAAAAACCCACATACGCAGAGAAAACTAAACACTTTGATTTGATTTTGAGTAATGGCAAAAATCAAGTGCACGCTTGCAGACTTTGGTAACATACTATTTTTTATTTTAACTGAGCCAAATACAACTCAATTTCAGCAGCAGTAAGGCAGGAAGGAAGGTGTCCCATTTGGGCCAATTTTACTGAATGGATTGAGTGAGGAATTACTGTGCAGTTTGCTAATTGTTGCCTGTTCCTCAGCTGATAAGCTACTCGCTAAGACTCTGCCAGAATCCTTCAATAGTATTATTTTGCCCTCAGTGACTTAGTGGGTAGGTGGTGGGAGAGGAGGGGGGTTGGGGGGTTGTGGGCTTGAGCTCCACTGGCCAGCCACGTGCTACAATATGTTGACAGATCGAAGCTAGAGCCTTTACATGACCCAGGATCCCACCTTGAGTGAAATGGATGCAATTTGTTTTGTCCCTATTGGCAGGAGGGGAAATTGATTGGACAAGGGCAGTGAGATCAGAGAAGGCGGGGGGGGGGTAGGGGGGTAGGGTACCAGGGTAGCTTGGTTACTAGGGAAAATGAACATGGCTAGCACACCTGGTAGAATTGTCATAGCTGACAGGATGAACTAAGAACCGATGCTAGTGATGCCAGTGATTATCTACAAATACTTCAGGAAGTTATTGGCAACTAGATAGTAGTGCTTTCTAATTGTTTTTCCCTTTCTCGTTTTTTTTTTTTAATCGTTTGCTTGCGTGCGGTTTAATTTCACTTGATGACCACGCAAAATATTGCTGTGTTTTCGCCGTTGCCTTTTTGAGTTATTGGGGGTTTATCTGAAGCTCGTTCTTTGTGGGTGTCTAGATGTAATATTCAAACGTTTAGTTTGATTATTATGACTGTCGTATTGTCACGGGATACACCCCCGTCCCCTCTCCTGACTGAGTGAAACTAATTATGTAAGACTTTGACTTAGTCAAAATTGCTGGGTCACCTAGAGGTAATTGGCCCTTGACTTATCGTTGTACATGGTTATGACAGTTATTGGTCTTTCTAGGACTCGAAGGATGGCTAGTTAGTTGTTTCTTCTACAAGTTTGGGGCGGGGCGGGGGTGATGCTGTACAGGGAGGCCCTTGGAGGAAGACACAGTTCCAGTCAGAGTGCCAAGATGTGACAAAAGTCTAAAAACCAATACATAAAGCCATGAAATGTTTAGTATTTCACTCCTTTTTAATAGATATAATATTTACCTTATCTTCTAATACTTATTTGTTAAAACAGAAACAAAAGTTTGTTTTTGCTATCACTTCTCTGAACAAGAAAAGGCCATTTGGTTCTTAAAACCAGGATATACATGTATAGCATTTTGGAACCAAACTATTTGCATTTGTAGGAGCGAACATACAGACAAATAGTCCACTTTTAAAAAATAAAACATTCCAGGGAAATTAGCTACCAAATATTGCGCAGAATCTTTGACATCCAAATGGAGGAATATTCTGAGAATGAAATCTTTTTAGGCTGGATAAATCCCCTAGAATGTTACAGTAATCCTGAAGCATTTCTAATTTTAGCTACTCTATATAAAGAGCACACATATTCCTTGTGATTGGGGAATATTGTTTTGAATTATTCTGTAAGAAAAATATTTCTTGAGGCTTGGCATTGGGGGTAACTTTAAAGCCCTGATCACCCACAGAATTGGATGGAAGCAGCCATTTGGCTTCGGTAATGATACTCCAGATACATATTTTATAACTAATACGCCACTTTTATCAGTAATAATGTATTGAAACAGTCTAGTTCTGTGAAGACTGATTAATGTACATCCATGTAATGAAACTAATTAAACAAAAGTAGAGTACAAGGCCAAATGTGCATAATTGGATACATTTCTGCCTCTAGGCTTACACATAAAAAATTCAGCTAGTTTTATCCTTGGTGTTTGAAAAATGTATGTAATGCATCATTAATAATGAGTTATGTGGCTTGAATGAGCGGTACATGTTTTAATTTGATCTATGATGAAGCTTCTGTCATCAAAAGGACATTGGGATGGGGAAAAAAAAAAAAACAGTCCAGACACTACTTGTAAAAACATTTTAACCAACTGACAATTCTCCATCAAACTCTTTACTGTTCTAGTTTAAGAAAGAACAATGCACTCAATTCCTGGGATCAGTGTCCACAGAGTGACAAAGCATCCCATATTAATCATCCCTCTCCCCCCCCCCCCCAAACAAAAACTCTCATTATATTTTAGACCTATTCATCGTCTTAAAAGACGATTGATTTGACAAGCAATTGCATTGCGTGACCAGTCGTATATAGGGTGTTAACAGTAAGCGTATCGTATATCAATCATTTATGCACTAATAATCGTAAAGTACTTGCTCAGTTGGAGGTTCCCCGTGAAGGTTCACGTTATGGAACAGTTCCATCAGGAGAGCAGGCTAGTAGCTGTTGTACTATGAGGACCTATGGGTTAGTAAGGGTTGTTGTACCGCTAACTCTATTTGTTACTGTGTTGTACATGTGCAAGGTTGACAAGGCTTAATATTTATTCCTTAGGAGAGAACTTATGTTAGGAATTCAAAAATCAATTGGAATGATTTCAAGTCAAAGGCAAGGACACTGCGACCTTGACCAGGCACCGATGTAGTGATTAGGGGTGATGGGGGCGCTGGGGCAATGGCCTGGGGCGCTGGGGCAATGGCCTGGGGCGCTGGGGCAATGGCCAGGGGCACTGGGGCAATAGCGAGGGACATCAATATGTGATGGCTACCATCATCTACTCTGTACAGTAGCAGGCAATTAATGGTGGTACTGTTTAAAACTTTATAGTTAAACTATTTTTCAACAAAACATCATCTTGAAATTGTTGAAATATTAATGATTGTCAGAATAAATCAACCAAAAGCCTAACTTTCCTCACAAAGTGAGCCTATTAACTATAGATAGGCCGGGTGTTTTGCTGT
Organism: Pteraster tesselatus; assembly: GCA_032273685.1. Taxonomy (NCBI): domain Eukaryota; kingdom Metazoa; phylum Echinodermata; class Asteroidea; order Velatida; family Pterasteridae; genus Pteraster; species Pteraster tesselatus. The sequence continues at coordinate 5,206 of JAVCKS010003956.1, read as the reverse complement.
GAAAAACCTAATAGACTGAACTCATTAGGCTAATGAGTAAGTGCAGAAGTAATCTGCTACTTATATTCTCCTTGGTGCACATGCGACTATTTAAAATCACTTTTCTTGTAGCGCTATTATTTATGCACGGTGTCCAAGGTTAATGATAATGCAGTTTATGATCGGGGCTAGTAAACACATCAATGGTTAGTTTGAAATGAAGAGTTTTAATAGGGATTCGGCAGCGAGGCAGCGTGTTTCGTTTCAAGTTCAGTTATAAATAATTACTATGCATACTTGTTCTGTTGTCAAGGTAAAGTGTGGCAGGGTGTGGCTGTAGTGTTGGTGTAATTCATAAGTGGGTCAAAGTGAGAATGTACATGATGGAATAGTTGGACCATTTTTATGGTTGGATTTCATATTTTGTTCATAATTGAGGAATTTTGTATGACTTGGTTAGCGGATTATTTCTCCGCAAATTCAGGCGATAAATACATTTGTTTACAATTTTTGCTCTATCAGATCAGTTCAAAAGAAAACCAAGACAGGAGAGAGTAGTTAACGAGATTTATAATCTAAGAAATATCGAATACACCCATACTCTTCTTTCCAAATGAGAACAATATACACAGAAATTATACATACATCGGAAAGAAAGAAATTGGTAATTAAAATAAAAATCCTAATGGTAGGTTTTTGAAACAAGTAAAAATTTAACAGAAAGGCCTTATTTATAAAATGTAATTGATGTTAAAATAGAAACCAGAATCCTATTTCCAAAATTGAAGTGGTGGAGTATCATTTATCAAAAGGGCTGAGGGGAGTATACAAGTACTTATGCCCCTTGTTACGATATCTTTATTGGTTCTACTCCCCAAAAATAACATTTCCAGAAGTTACCCCCAGCAACAATTGCTGGAATAACACTGCATCGCAGCAGCCATGTTGCTATGCCCGCTGTTTCAGGGTAACTGACCAGATGTACGTCACCTCATTCACACATGGAGATTTATAGAACATCTCAAGACAACTACTACAAGATGACGAAGACGATGGAAGAAGTAAACCAAGTAGAGGAACTTGCCATAATAGCCCCAGGCTTTCTATTAAAAAGCTTTTTAATTAATTGGAATATACCATGACGGAATAATGACAACTTTTTGGGCTCTGTGTGCTGGGGTGTCTGGTTTCTATTAAGACATTCACCGATCAAAGTGGAGGGAAACCGTCAGTAGATTGGATTCATGGGGGTTGGCTGGACTTCCACCCCGCTAGGTCTACCCGGATTCACTTTCATGGCAGTCTAAAAGTCGTCCACTAAATCTAGGTTCAAGGTGTTGCTTTTTTTGTTGCGGCGTGTGTTGTTGTTGTTTCTTTTGAGGTTTGTTCCTTCGGTTTTTCTGCAACTGTGCTTTGGTGTATTGATCCGACTGGGTTGCGTTTCGCCCTGTTTTCTAAAAGAAACAAGTCCCGCGTCACTGCTGCCGTACTGTTTAGAGCCCGGTGCCTTTGCTATATCGGCTTGCAGCGCGTTCCACTCTGGCTTGGGTAGCGGCAGCCAGGCGGGGCCTGGAGAGGAACGGTTAGTGGCGTTGTGATGTTTGTACAGAAGGGAATGGGATTTACCACGACCATCTCTCTCTCTCTCTCTCTCACTCCCTCCATCCGCTCGGGCTGAAATCATAACAACAGTTGTGGATACAGTTGTAGGCTTGCACACAAAGAAATTAAATTCATGCCCGAGTGTGCAACAACGCCTTGGCTAAGAAACACGACGTGACAACGCGATGCTGGGAGCGCTAATAACCGTGTGTTTGGGAGCAGACACAAAGGACTGAATGGGATGTTGAATGGAGAGTTGGATTAGGTTACATTCTGTGATGGAGTGAATTAAGAATGACACCCCGGCCCTGTGGATTGTGTGGGGAGGGAGAATAGTATTAATTGCTTTCAAATGATGGTCCGTCTGTAGTGGGTTTTCTCTTCGGGCTTAAGAAAATATGGCTGTTTTTCAATGCGGCCGCTTGATACATGATACTGGGGTATTGAAATCTGCCCGAGTACGTTATTATGACTTAAGACGAACTGTGAAATGAAATCTTCAATGTGGAGGCAAATGTTTAAGGCAATTAAGAACTAAATCGCGCCAACCATGTACGGACTAAGATATGCTTTTAAACATGAGTTAAAGGGACACGTTGGGAAGCATCCATAAACTCTCACCCAAGGCATTATTCGATTCACCAAGTAGGACTAATCTATAAAAGTGAGATAAACAAGCTGACGAAACTAGCAGCACGCGGTCCAAACATCAAGTCCCTCTCGTTGACTACATCGTGAGACATAAAATAAGTTTATTGATATTGTATCACCGCGATGAATAACCTTTATCATTATGTCGAGAAACAACCTCGTCCCAATCTTGTGTTAGTTGATAGTCGTCCGTATTGGATTAAGACTGCTAGACCCCAAACCTTACTGGTGTTTCCTATCGCTAACTCTGGTCTTGGATCTTCCCAGTTGACGATCTATTTCTTTTTTTCATCATCTCTTTCGCAATTTGATACGGCGGCCATCCGCAAGGGGATTCTGCTTGGAAATTAGTCGCGGATATTTATAACGGCAAGAATGGCACTTAAATCATTTAACAATCATGTGTCACGAGGACGGGGAGACTCATTAATGCAATATAAACAGATGAATCACTACAACAATGTGTTAGCGCTGGTAGGGTGCTTTCATCTTTTTGAGGAATGGAAAGAAAAAAAAATGAAACTGTCGGTCTGCAATCGTAAATCCTATTTCATTTCGGTTCAGTTTCCATTAGAGGCCAAGTAACAAAATAAAACAGTTAATTGTCTGCATTTTCTGCAGAAAGTTAATGAAGAGGTTATTTTTTTTATTATTTACCACTGGTAGTTTTATGTAATTTCCCCCCCCCCCACCCAGCAAAACAAAAATGGTTTTAATTCAAGGAAATTGTTATTGTGAATAATAAACTTAATAAGCAAATACCAGATTTGTCAGATAATTTACAAGTACTCCCATTTTGAAATTCGGTTTCCTGTTGTATCTGTTATAAAAGTGTTTTTGACAATTATAAAAACACTTTGAATGTAAACACCCAGTGTCTGTTTGAAATATTAATAAATATTAATGTGTGAGGTATATAATTATTTGGTTTTCTAGTTTCACCAATATGTTATGTTTTACAATGTAGGTTCAGAAGTGAGCGTTGAATGTCCAGTTTGCTGGACATGGTCCACCTGTGGGTGATTGCGGTCAGTTGCAGCACAAAGACTGTTCTCTTTCTGACCTTGGCAATAATATATTAAAATTGGAGTTGGAATTACCAATCTCTGACCAGGGACTGGGGATATGTTGTTGTTCATTTGTTTGGAAGAGGGAGGGGGTTCCACTGAGGGCCACTGGCCTAGGGGCAAGCTCTGATCAACTTCTTTGTTCCTGTAGCGATAACAAGGGGATGTCAATCTCAAGCATCAGTGCTTGCAATGGAGATCCAAACCAAAAAGAAGAGGCTGGTTTTCTGTAATGGACCCTCTTTAAATTGCTTTTATTTTTAGTTCAGTACCATAAAATGAGATAATATAATGAAACAATTGAGAACATGTGTGGACCTGTCACTACATAGTCTGAAATTACTAACAAACTTTCAATATTTTTGAATCGAGTAAAAAAAGCTTTTTATCTATTAAAGGGCTCACCAAATTAAAAACAAATTAACCAAATTGTTAAATAATGTGTATTTTTCATAATCTGATAAAAATACAATTTTAGAATTATGTATTTCAATTATATATCAAACTAGGTACTAAGTTTATTTCTACAAGGATTTGTTTTACTAGTGAATATAGTGAAATAACATTGTTTTTTCGAGGTCACAGGTTGCGACCAGCCATTTATGATGTACATAACCCGTTGACCGATGTAGGGACATGGTGTGACTAGCAATCATTGTACCTAATCACAGTTAAACGTTGTTTGGGTTAGCCTACAAGACAGGTGGCCTTCTGGAGAGCCACTGTTTTTCTTATTCCCAGCTCACAGTCAATTTGTATATTTTCACAACTTTTTTTATCAGATTGAACTTGGAGAGGGATTTTTTTTTTTGTTCATGGGAAATGACATTTGTCCACAATCTCATGTGTATTTGTGTTATTGGGGGGAAGGGAAGGTGATGGTAGGCAAACCGTTTATACAGTTGATTTACTGTTAAATATTTGCAACCTGTGCAAATAAACAGATATTTTTTCGGGGGTCCCAGGAGTCACAGGTTGTTAGGAATCCGTAGGCGATATGTTTACTTCACAATTCTAAATGTTTGGATTCGATGAGAATTCTTTATCGTCAATACTTTGGCAAGTTTGTCAGGATGCTAGTACGAGGCGCATATTTATTGAATGCTCCGATGTGGATAAAGGCAGATGATTGTAGAGGGCGTGCTTCAGGGTCAAAGGGTCGTGCATGTGCAGACAAATTGACCTTTGAGACGAAAAAAATTTGATCGATTATTCCAGTGTATGAAATTTCTTTTTGTGTATATCTAATTATTTTCAAAAAATAGTTTTAGTTAAGTTTTAATTGCAGATACAACTCCCTTTTAAACATGGTGTCTAAAAGACACTGGCTAACACTATGTTACTGATACTCCCAATGATAAAATGGTAGATGCATGTACCACAAACAAATCTATTCACTGATAGTATGTCAAAATAAATGACTACTAGCTAATAATTCATTTTGACAAGAAAATGCTGTGTATAACTATCTGCTGATGGGTTATTTTCAAGCTAATATAACAACAACAAGCATATCAAAATATCAATAACACTGGCCAATATCTGGCCTATTGCTTTGTACACTAAGAAACATGTAAGTGATGGTGCAGTACATGTATGTTGTCGTACATTACTTACTGATAATGTATTTTATCTGCCGTCCTACTTTGACCAATCAACCATCAATTCCCTGCCAATGTGCTGTGTAGCCAGTAGTACTAGTAGTAACATCAGCCATAATAGTAGTCATAACTTATGACCTGGATGGCCAACTGTGCTTGTTCAATGTCAACTAACACCAGATTTTAGCGCAAATAAATCACACAAATAGATCAATGTATGTACAACAGACCATTTGTTATCAAGTGTACAGTTTCTGTCAAGGTTTATAACAAATGTGATCGTGGTGTGGGTGTGGGGGTGGGGGG